>JASDQU010264015.1:728-10842 GCA_032191745.1 Picea mariana | reverse complement strand
CGTCGCAAGAGAGATGAATGTAAATAATCTTGCGACGAATTTACTATAATATCGACGAAAAACGTTCCTCGATAATTTTATGCCATTAGTATGTAATTTTGTACAAAAATAATGGATCTTGGGGACTACAAAATGGTCAAGAAATGAGGAACAAGGAATGTTGAACTAAGAATGGAAATATCATGAGGACTAGACACCTCTGACAGAAGGGACCTGTGAACGGGGCCAACGTTGAAATGTTTTCAAACTGTTTCTGTATACACTAAAATTTTTCATGGATAGACTATTGACATGCCTTAATGATATGGGAAGGTTTCTAGACTCAAATTTGAGTGACACACCCACTTTCTTCCATCATCACTTCATCATGTAAACCATAAACCCTAATNAGTGGATTCTTCCCTTTGGGTTTAGTTATTAGTTTTGATTCTATAGTATAGCAACAAAAAACTTAGATTATCCATCTTCCAATGCTACAATGATCCACTATCAAATGATTTATTACCTCTAAGCAATCCTCTAGTTATACTACCCTTTCCCTTTGCATTCATATAGTTCATCTTGCCTACTTATAGAGGATTCACTAGAAATAGCCAACTCCTCATTCACTATTGCAACTTATTAGTTCAATAATTATTCAATATTCTCATGTTTTTTAATGCAATTGTGTTGGCTAACTAATCATCAATGAATATTTCTCCTTCTTGGTGGTCACAATTTTAGTTTCTCTAATTATTTTTGTCTCCATCATAATGATTATTTTATAATCACCATCTAATATTATTAAAGTTTGTAGAGTGATATCTTCTATTTCGATATGAAATTGATATCATTAATAGTCCAATTGATAATGTTGCGGTGATCCTTGGAATCTATTGAATGAATTCAATATGAAATGTTCATTGATCACCTTGTCGAAGTGATTGATGGATTTTATTGTTAACCAACGACTCTAGTGGCCTCAATTTTGATTTCTCTAACCTTCCCCATGTATCCTTCATCATATTGTTTACTATGGAACCATCATCCAATAACAGATTGGTTAGAGAGCGATCTCCTATTTCCATATGTATTTTTGTGCTCCATCCATGTCTAAGATCATAATGTTTGTAACCTATACTCCTTATTTCATCGTATTAATAATTTTTTCGTATTGATGTCATTAATAGTCTAATTGATTGTCACGATAGCCCTCTGAATATGTAGAATTAATTCTTCCCAAGTTTCTCATAGATCACATTGTTGAAACCCTAGTTATAGCTTTTAGCATCTGTCAACTCATTGTTCAATAATGTGTAGGTCAACATGAATTATAGAGTTTTCTTATTTGTATCATGCATTCCATGCTCTATGGAAATCAACACAAATTCTCTCTCTTGTGCTAGTTTGAACATTCTTTTCATTTGGTTCCTCATTTCTCTAGTAATGATTGAACATTCTTTGTATTTGTTTGAACACAAATACAATGAATTTACAATTCTCTACTAATGATGCTCTTGTTATTTTGGTGTCACTGGACACATATTCCTTTTCACCTATGTCAATTGACATAGCCATGACCTTTGTATTCTTGAGATTGTAGGGCCACATTCTAGTAGGCTTTGATGTTGTTTCATTTCTCTTCATGTCGAAATGTTGTATTAGGGGTTATGGTTATTAAGCTCATTAGGAGTTACAAGTCAGATAAAGGTTACATTGGTTTAGAATTGTGATTTATAGGCATTAGGGGTTAATGTTTATAGGGGTTAGTCATGGGATACCTTCAATGAATTTTACATTTACCATTGGTAACATTGGTCAAGACGTGTGATGGGTAATTTTCCTTCTCATCATTCACTTGAGTTGATTCTTCCCTTTCGGTTTAGTTATTAGTTTTGACTCTATATTATAGCAACAAAAAAAATAGATTATCCATATTTCAATGCTACAATGATCCACTGTCAAATGATTTATTACCTCAAAGAAATCCTCTAGTTATACTACCCTTTACGTTTGCATTCATATAGTTCATCTTGCCTGCTTCTAGAGGATTCACTAGAAATAACCAACTCCTCATTCACTATTGCAACTTATTAACTCAATAACTATTCAATATTCTCCTGTTTTTTAATGCAATTGTGTTGGCTCACTAATCATCAATGAACATTTCTCCTTCTTGGTGGTCACAATTTTGGTTTCTCTAATTATTTGGGTCTGCATCATAATGATTATTCTATAATCACCATCTAATGTTATTAAATTGGGTAGAGTGAGATCTTCTATTTCCATATGAAATTAAAATCATTAATAATCCAATTGATAATGTTGCAGTGATCCTTGGAATCTGTTGAATGAATTCAATATGAAATGTTCATTGATCACCTTGTTGAAGTGATTGATGGATATTATTGTCAACCAACAACTCTAGTGGTGTCAATTTTGATTTCTATAACTTTCCCCATGTATCCTTCATCATATTGTTTACTATGGAATGATCATCCAATAACATATTGGTTAGAGAGTGATCTCCTATTTACATATGTGTTTTTGTGCTCCATCCTTGTATAGGATCAGAATGTTTGTAACCTATACTCCTTGTTTCATCGTATCAATAATTTTTTGGTATTGATGTCATTAATAGTCTAATTGATTATAAAGATAGCCCTCTAAATATGTAGAATTATTTATTCCCAAGTTTCTCATAGATCACCTTGTTGAATCCCTAGTTATATCTTTTAGCATCTATCAACTCATTGTTCAATAATGTGTAGGTCAACATGAATTATAGAGTTTTCTTATTTGTATCATGCATTCCATTTTCTATGGAAATCAACACAAATTCTCTCTCTTGTGCTAGTTTGAACATTCTTTGCATTTGGTTAGTCATTTCTCTAGTAATGATTGAACATTCTTTGTATTTGTTTGAATACAAATACAATGAATTTACAATTCTCTACTAATGATTCTCCTGTTATTTTGGTCTCACTAGATGCATCTTCCTTTTCACCTATGTCAATTGACATAGCCATGATCTTTGTATTATCGATATTGTAGGGCCATGTTCTGGTAGGCTTTGATGTTGTTTCAGTGCTCTTCATGTTGAAATGTTGTATTAGGGGTTATGGTAGTTAAGCTCATTAGGAGGTACAAGTCAGATAAAGGTTACATTGGTTTAGAATTGTGATTTATAGAGATTAGGGGTTAATTTTTATTGGGGTTAGGTCATGGGATACCTTCATTGAATTTTACATTTACCAGTGGTAACATTGATCAAGCCATGTGATTGGTAATTTTCCTTCTCATCATTCACTTGAGTGGATTATTTCCTTTGGGTTTAGTTATTAGTTTTGATTCTATATTATAGCAACAAAAAACTTAGATTATCCACCTTCCCATGCTACAATGATCCACTATCAAATGATTTATTACCTATAAGCAATCCTCTAGTTATACTACCCTTTCCCTTTGCATTCATATAGTTCATCTTTCCTGCTTCTAGAAGAATCATTAGAAATAACCAACTCCTCATTCACTATTGCAACTTATTAAATCAATAATTATTCAATATTCTCCTATTTTTTTATTGCAATTGTGTTGGCTCACTAATCATTAATCAATATTTCTCCTTCTTGGTGGTCACAATTTTGGTTTCTCTAATTACTTTAGTCTCCATCATAATGATTATTCTATAATCACCATCTAATATTATTAAATTGGGTAGAGTGTTATCTTCTATGTCCATATGAAATTGAAATCATTAATAGTCCAATTGATAATGTTGCAATGATCCATGGAATCTATTGAATGAATTCAAAATGAAATGTTCATTGATCACCTTGTCGAAGTGATTGATGGATTTTATTGTCAACCAACAACTCTAGTGTCCTCAATTTTGATTTCTCTAACTTTCCCCATGTATCCTTCATCATATTGTTTACTATGGAGCCATCATCCAATAACATATTGGTTAGAGAGAGATCTCCTATTTCCATATGTATTTTTGTGCTCCATCCTTGTCTAAGATCATAATGCTTGTAACCTATACTCCTTGTTTCATCGTATCAATAAATTTTTGGTATTGATGTCATTAATAGTCTAATTGATTGTCATGATAGCCCTCTGAATATGTAGAATTAATTATTCCCAAGTTTCTCATAGATCACCTTGTTGAAGCCCTAGTTATAGCTTTTAGCATCTATCAACTCATTGTTTAATAATGTGTAGGTCAACATGAATTATAGAGTTTTCTTATTTGTATCATGCATTCCATGTTCTTTGGAAATCAACAAAAATTCTCTCTCTTGTCCTAGCTTGAACATTCTTTTCATTTGGTTCCACATTTCTCTAGTAATGATTGAACATTCTTTCTATTTGCTTGAACACAAATACAATCAATTTACAATTCTCTACTAATGATGCTCTTGTTATTTTGGTGTCACTGGACACATCTTCATTTTCACCTATGTCAATTGACATAGCCATGACCTTTGTATTCTCGAGATTGTAGGGCCATGTTTTAGTAGGCTTTGATGTTGCTTCAGTTCTCTTCATGTCGAAATGTTGTATTAGGCATTATGGTAGTTAAGCTCATTAGGAGTTACAAGTCATATAAATGTTACAATGGTTTAGAATTGTGATTTATAGGGATTAATGGTTAATGTTTATAGGGGATAGGTCATGGGATACCTTCACTGAATTTTACATTTACCAGTGGTAACATTGGTCAAGCCATGTGATGGGTAATTTTCCTTCTCATCATTCACTTGAGTGGAGTATTCCCTTTGGGTTTAGTTATTAGTTTTGATTCTATATTATAGAAACAAAAAACTTAGATTATCCATCTTCCAATGCTATAATGATCCACTATCAAATCATTTATTACCTCTAAGCAATCCTGTAGTTATACTACCCTTTCCCTTTGCATTCATATAGTTCATCTTGCTTGCTTCTAGAGGATTCACTAGAAATAGCCAACTCGTCATTCACTATTGAAACTTATTAAATCAATAATTATTCAATATTGTCTTGTTTTTGAAATCAATGGTGTTGGCTCACTAATCATCAATGAATATTTATCCTTCTTGGTGGTCACAATTTTGGTTTCTCTAATTAGTTTTGTCTCCATCATAACGATTATTCTATAATCACCATCTAATATTATTAAATTGGGCAGAGTGAGATCTTCTATTTCCATATGAAATTGAAATCATCAATAGTCCAATTGATAATGTTGGAGTGATCGTTGGAATCTATTGAATGAATTCAATATGAAATGTTCATTGATCACCTTGTCGAAGTGATTGATGAATTTTATTGTCAACCAACAACTATAGTGGCCTCAATTTTGATTTCTCTAACTTTCCCTATGTATCCTTCATCATATTGTTTACTATGGAACCATCATCCAATAATATATTGGTTAGAGAGCAATCCTATATTTCCGTATGTATTTTTGTTCTCCATCCTTATCTAAGATCATAATGTGTGTAACCTATACTCTTTGTTTCATCGTATCAATAAATTTTTGGTATTGATGTCATTAATAGTCTAACTGATTTTCCTGATAGCCCTCTGAATATGTAGAATTAATTATTCCGAAGTTTCTCATAGATCACCTTGTTGAATCCCTAGTCATAGCTTTTAGCATCTATCAACTCATTGTTCAATAATGTGTAGGTCAACATGAATTATAGAGTTTTCTTATTTGTATAATGCATTCCATAGTCTATGGAAATCAACACAAATTCTCTCTTGTGCTAGTTTGAACATTCTTTGCATTTGGTTAATCATTTCTTTAGTAATGATTGAACATTATTTGTATTCGTTTGAACACAAATACAATGAATTTACAATTCTCTACTAATGATTCTCTTGTTATTTTGGTGTCACTAGACACATCTTCCTTTTAACCTATGTCAATTGACATAGCCATGACCTTTGTATTCTCGAGATTGTAGGGCCATGTTCTAGTAGGATTTGATGTTGTTTCAGTGCTCTTCATGTCAAAATGTTGTATTAGGGGTTATGGTAGTTAAGATAATTAGGAGTTACAAGTCAGATAAAGGTTACATTGGTTTATAATTGTTCTTTATAGGGATTAAGGGTTAATGTTTATAGGGGTTAGGTCATGGGAGACCTTCATTGAATTTTACAATTACCAGTGGTAACATTGGTCAAGCCGTGTGATGGGTAATTTTCCTTCTCATCATTCACTTGAGTGGATTCTTCCCTTTGGGTTTAGTTATTAGTTTTGATTATATATTATAGAAACAAAAAACTTATATTATCCATCTTCCAATGCTACAATGATCCACTATAAAATGATTTATTACCTCTAAGAAATCCTCTAGTCATAATACCCTTTCCCTTTGCTTTCATATAGTTCATCTTGCCTGCTTCTAGAGGATTCACTAGAAATAGCCAACTCCTCATTCACTATTGCAACTTATTAAATCAATAATTATTCAATTTTCTCCATTTTTTGAATGCAATTGTGTTGGCTCACTAATAATCAATGACTATTTCTCCTTCTTGGTGGGCATAATTTTGGTTTCTCTAATTATTTTTGTCTCTATCATAATGATTATTCTAGAACCACCATCTAATATTATTAATTTGGGTAGAGTGATATATTCTATGTCCATATGAAATTGAAATCATTAATAGTCCAATTGATAATGTTGTAGTGATCCTTGGGATCTATTGAATGAATTCAATATGAAATGTTCATTGATCACCTTGTCGAAGCTATTGATGGATTTTATTGTCAACCAACAACTCTAGTAGCCTCAATTTTGATTTCTCTAACTTTCCCCATGTATCCTTCATCATATTGTTTACTATGGAACCAGCATCCAATAACATATTGGTTAGAGAGCAATCTCCTATTTCCATATGTATTTTTGTGCTCCATCCTTGTCTAAGATCATAATGTTTGTAACCTATACTCCTTGTTTCATCGTATCAATAAATTTTTGGTATTGATGTCATTAATAGTCTAATTGATTTTCATGATAGCCCTCTAAATATATAGAATTAGTTCTTCCCAAGTTTCTCATAGATCACCTTGTTGAAGCCCTAGTTATAGATTTTATCATATATCAACTCATTGTTCAGTTATGTGTAGGTCAACATGAATTATAGAGTTTTCTTATTTGTATCATGCATTCCATGTTCTATGGAAATCAACACAAATTCTCTCTCTTGTGCTAGTTTGAACATTCTTTGTATTTGGTTCCTCGTTTCTCTAGTAATGATTGAACATTCATTGTATTTGTTTGAACACAAATACAATGAATTTACAATTCTCTACTAATGATTCTCCTATTATTTTGGTGTCACTAGACACATCTTCCTTTTCACCTATGTCAATTGACATAGCCATGACCTTTGTATTCTCGAGATTGTAGGGCCATGTTCTGGTAGGATTTGATGTTGTTTCAGTGCTCTTCATGTCTAAATGTTGTATTAGGCGTTATGGTAGTTAATCTCATTAGGAGTTACAAGTAAGATAAAGGTTACATTGGTTTAGAATTGTTCTTTATAGGGATTAGGGGTTAATGTTTATAGGGGTTAGGTATGGCGAGAATTAAGGGTTAGGTGTTAGGGATCATAAGGGTTATAGTGTTATGGAGTAAAGTGGTTATATGGTTTGAGTATTCTAAGGATTAATGTTTGTGAGATATAGGTATTAGGTGATTAGGGTTAATAAGTTAGGCTTTAGCTATTTGGGGTTTATAAGTCAGAACTTATAGAGGTTATAAGTGATTAGGGTTAACATAGGTGATAGACTAGTACTAATAGTGGATAGATGTAATAGTTAATGTACATGTTTGGGTTTATAAGGGTCAAAGATTAGGGTTAGATTTTCAAGGGTTTAGGGGTTTGGGATTCTAAAAATTGTAGTGGTTATTAGTCAAATGAGTTTGGGGAAATAAATTATAGTGATTATAAGGGTTAATGGCCATAGGTTCTTAGGGGTTAGATGGTTACTCAGTAATAGTGGATGTACATAATATTATTAAAAATTATAGTTACAGGAGTTTAGGTGGGATCTAGAAGAGATTTGGTGAAGATATCTACTTGTTGATCTACTAAAGGAAAAAAGATTCGCACAAGCTATCCTTGAGCATGAGGTTTCCAAATTTAGTGCATCTAGATATCCATGTGTTTTCTCTTCTGATGATTCATTTGATTATCAATAAGCACAATGGTACTTTGATTGTCACAATGGTGGAATGAGTTTGTGGATGAAGACCAAATTGATCAAGCATCATCTGTATCTAGGGAAGATGCTTCCCGACATGAACTTCACTAGCAGAGTTGTCGTTAATGGAGAAGAGAATAACAACTTGTTTCTTCTTAGAACATTAACAAATTGGTCCAAATCCAAGAGAAAACAAGTATCCCAAGGTAGATATTATCTCATCAAGATCGCTAACCTAGTGGACATTGAAAAATCCAAGGAGGCAGATATGAGTACGATCGGGCATGGATGGTACTCAATTCACCATATTTACAATGGTTGTCATGGGGAAACCAAACATCGCAAGACATGTGGTTCTCTTTCAGATGTTGGACCCTATCTGAGGTTGAACTGATTTCAGGGTGGGAAAGTCATTAAAAAGAAAAGATAGCTCTTCCCAGGCCCCCGATGACATCTCCATTTTTCCTAATATTTCCATCCACCACCTTGTCCGAGTTCGGGAATATTAACCCAATTCTCTTTCAATGTTCATGAAGAGTGCACCCTTGATACAATGATTTCCCATCTCTTAGTATCGACTAACGGACCATGTCCAAGAGATGTTCACATGGAGCATTTCCCCACTTCACTATAAAATTAAAATATTGTTATATATATGTTACATATATAACATATATATGTTATATATGTAACATATATATAACATATATATGTTATATATGTAACATATATATAACATATATATGTTATATATGTAACATATGTAACATATATAGTTTATATATGTTACATATATAACATATATATGTAACATATATGATATATATCTAACAAACAAACCCAACCTTGCCCTAAAAAGATTCGCAATATTGCACACAGTGAAAAAAGAATCCGACCAACGCCATAACACCATCCACAGTCCAAATATGAACACCACCGCCATAAAACCATCCACCATCTAATCGGTGCATTTCACAGTCCATAGTCAAACAAAACCAAAATCCCTAACCCCATTCGCCCTAACTCGTCCCGTTCGAACTCGGCTGACCCCATTCCAAGCATTGATCCCTGAAATTGGCCGACTCCATTCGACCCATTCACATTCATCCCGATCCACAAAGGTAGAGAGAGACACCAGAAAGGAGCCAAAGAGATAAAGAGTGAAAAAGAAGCGAACTAGACCAACAATGGCTTCCATTCTGGTAAATTTTCCTCATTCTTTCCTTTTCAACATTTTTAGTCTGAAAAGTCTAGGGCACACATGCATCATCATTTGAATGATATATTATATATATTCAATATAAGGCACCATGTTTGAATTAGACATTTTTCATAATTGATTTAGGGCATATTCGAATTTAAATCTATGCCAACCATATAAAACACTTCAAGAATCCATCTAAAATACCATAACTGCAAATTACGTAGTCAAACGGTGTGAAATATCCTACAGTCCAATTGTTTGTCAAAATTCCACACTCAGTAATTCATATAAAATTGTTACAACAATGAGTAAATTCAAAACAACCTCTACAAACATTTCAATGACAAATTGTTTAATGAAAGGCCAACATAGTAAAACCAAGAAAAAAACCAAAAATAATTGAGTGGGAATTTTATAGTTTTAAATGCACACAAATCTCTTCATTAGCTTAGTACATTTCTTGTAGCATAATAACATTAGGTTGGTAAATTGAGAATATTCATTTGAGGGATAATTGTTTTTGGGCACCCCGAAACCCTCTAGAATTTAGTGAAATAATGATAATTGTGTAACCAATTTTTAGGTCTTCCCTACTCTAAAGACCCCATTGATGGTGAGTTGTTTAACCTCTGTTACTTATTTCCTTGCTTGACAGTTAGCAAATGATATATCTGATTTCATTTCAATATGTAACCACCCTCCTGGCTAAGGACATCTACTCAGTC
>JASDQU010264013.1:568-11273 GCA_032191745.1 Picea mariana | reverse complement strand
TTTTACAGACTGAGGGAAACAGGGTGTTACAATAACCCACATGCTAGGGCCACACATGGCTATGGAATTATGGATTACTTGGCTCAATCGCCCTGCAGCTATGTCCATACTCGAGGAATTGCAAACTTGTTCATCACAAAGGAAATATTTGTTATCCACATTGGGGGTAGTAGGTCGTTCCAACCCACACGTCATTACTTTCGATTTGGACAACTCAGAACCTCAACTCCCTTCCTTGGTTGCTTTCCAAATCCCAGTCAGGATTTGAAACATCATTGTTCACAAATACATCGTCGATGAAGGAGAATCCGCATGTATTATGTCCAAAAGTGTGGAGCATAAGCTCGACTCCCCTAAGTTAACCGCTTATGTTATTACCCTTCAGGCCTATGGTGGTCACCCATCCCAACCAAAAGGGTCTATTTCAAAACGTCCCAGTAGAGCTAGCAAGAAAAATGGTCTTGATTGACATTGAGGTGATAGATGCCCCATTGGACTACAACATCTTACTCAGACGTAGCTACATGTTTGTGATGAAGGCAACAACCTCCTGTGTGTTTCACACCACGATCTTCCCTCAGAATGGGAAGGTCATCTCGGTTGATTAATTAACACATTATGAACCCCACCACACTGCAAATTTGGATAATATCCTCCCCCTCAATGAGGCACAACCAAATATCTCACTAGTCACATGAATGGGTCCATGAATCTTTCAAGACCCCTCACTCCTTGGCACATACCAGGGTGACCCTCCCTACATACCACCCTCATACTTTGCCCAAGTCTCCACAATCACTTCTATTATTGTAGAAACCGTACCCCAGTCTACCCTTGAGACACCCAATACCTCAGTCTACCCCTAACACACCCTTTGTGAATGACCAATCAACACATTGGCCAACCACTCCTCAACCCCTAACCCAAATCTCGTTCTTTTACCCACCACTAGGAGTTACGACACATCTGGTAGGAACTACACTTACATTTCCCAATATGGTGATATCCATCCTTGTTTGGTATATTGACCCACCATCTATGGTATTGATATATTCACTTCCCCCTCAAACACCTACATTACCCATGCCGAACCCAGTCCATCCATTATTGCCACATCTTGGTCACACAACTGGGGGCAAGAACACCAACACTTTGGTAAAGAAGAAAAAATTTGGGGGAAATACTGAGGCCACACCTCGAGTTCAACCCCCCTTGCGCACTCTGCAAAGCATTAGGTCACCCAAAAAACATGTGCCCTTCCCTTCTAAAGTTACGAAACCTCATATATCTCCCCTAGGCAACACCATTGTTGCCTACCCCAGCAACAACGTCTATAGACCCTACACAAGAGTCTACCCCCCCATGCAATAAGGCATTGCATACGAACTTTGCATGTGACATATGTTCACAATATGGTGATTACATTAATCGTTGTCCCGTTCTACCCTAATTTCAAGACACATTGGTAGCGGTGCGCCAAATGACCCTGTCAAAACTGACTTACATAGTACCATAACCATCAACATCCATTGAGTTCGGTCCCTCTAACATTTATTATGTGTCCACTTTAATAAATGCATGTCATACTTGCCCATGTGTGTTATGTAGTTAGTTGGACCATTTCACTTATATGTGTCCATTGATCATTGAGTATCACACTCGTCGAATTATTGTCACTCAAAATTTTTGGGAGGTCCTCCATGCTATAGGGTCCCTTAGCATTGTATCCACCCCTAGGGTGCTTCTATCCCACCCACATAGGAGTATGTATCCACACCTATTTCCCCATTCAGTTCTTTGGTACGACTACGACAAGACACACTTCCCCTTGCCCCACCTAATACCTTGAAAATCCTTTGGGAAAAGATTCTCCCTCCTCATAGAGACCACCACACACACACACGTGTGTACATATCTACTACATTTCTTCAAACGAAGAATCATTACCTTCAATTGAACGATCAACCCCTATTGAGGTTAACATCCATCTACCATTTCTCAGAAGACCTACAAACAAAATTCGGCCACAAGCCATTTTGCTTGCACTACCTCAACAACTATCAATTCTTTGGCACCTAATACTATGTTGTTCTCATGTGTGATATCCAACCCCATCATGCCGACCTTGCCTTTTCATACCTCGGAGAGTCCTTTTCTTTCACATGCCTTCTATTTAGATGAAGACATTTTAGAGGCCATGACGACACCTGACTACCCCTGGGACATAATGCACCATTGATCATTCTTCCTATATGTTGTGGCAAACAAAACCCCCCAAATTTTGTTTTGAATAATTAAAAATTTGGGTCCCTTATTTATTTTGATAAGAAAATTTTCTCTTATTTTATTTGATTTTCTTTGATTTAATATAATTTACATAGTTTTATGCAAATATTTTGCGATTTTGGTTTTGTTACTAGACATTAATGCTTTAATGTGCTAAGTATTGAAAGTGCTTTTAATTTTAATTCTTCTTATTTATATCAACTCTTCTTAGAATTTCATGATTTTCAACATGAAATTGGAAAAATTATTTCAAAGAATTTCGTTATGCCTTACAATAACTAGCAAATTGGTTTCATGACTTGTTCTTATTTTCAGGATTGCTTCCATTGGAAATTATGGCTTTCATAATGATTTGAGGATGGAATTCAAGAATTTATCTTCCATTGCTTTGATTTACTTATTCTTATTTTCCTAACCTTGTTTGGGACATAAGCTACATAATGGAGTTTCAATGAATAAGCTATAATTTTCTTAGTTTTAATGATTATAACTTTTATCACACTTTTGAACTATAGACAACAATTGTATTACTAGTTTTCTAATTAAATCTTTATTTAAATTTGTTTTTCATAAAATATTTGTTATGAAAACTATATGAATCTTTAATTATACTTTGGGAAATTGTATGCTAGGGTTTGAGCTCTGAGACATGCCTCTGCTCCCTTACGTTAGCATTCAGACTGCCATAGTCCCCTCTAAGGGGGGGGATCTGCCCCCTGGATCCTCGACCTTAGATCTGCAGGCCTTTCAGGCCCCGATCTCTTCTTATGCAAAGACGCACAAGGTAACTCCTTCAAGATTCGTAAAAAAATCGGGAGAAATCCCCAAGGTTGTTGTGCATGCTCCTTTGGCGCAGCCTTTAGCCCTCAGACTGGCAGAAAAAGGATTGATAGGGAAATTCACAGGGTTATGGCCCTCTCCAAAATCCATGCACCTCTGGTTGGAATCGAACTGGCGCAAACTGATCCACGGACAAATGTTAGCGACCTTCTGTGGTAAGTGTTTCTGCTTTCTTATTTGAAAAAAAAAAGTTAGGGACTTGATTTTCCGAAGCGGCCCATATTTCATCGGTGCTTGTGGAATGTATCTTAATAAATGGACTCCTGATTTTAGTCCAGAAAATGATATTCCATTAGCAGTCCCTGTATGGGTAAGACTGACATTCCTCCCATTACACTGCTCGAATGATGAATCCATAAGAAATATTGACAACTCTTTAGGAAAATATATCGATTGTGTTGAACCACGAGGGGGACTTCAATCCTGTGCCAGATTTTGTGTGGAGGTAGACCATGAAAAAGGACTCCTAGAATCAATACAACTAAACCTAGATAGTTGGTCTTACATTCAACAAGTAGATTACGAGCAAATCCCCTTCAAATGTAAAGCATGCCACGAATATGGACATTTCACAAAAAAATTCCCTCGGGCCAAGGAAACCCAGGATTAGGACCCAAAGCAAGATCACTCGAAACAACCGAAGCAGAAAAAAGCTAATGGGAAAAACCCCTTGTATCCTGCACAAGGACAAAGACAAAAATCTCCAGATCCGAGAGAAAGAATGTCAGGCTCTCCACACAAAGGGGAATCAAGTCATAACTGATATGTTGGACTTCCAATAGAAGGTAATATGAAGGAACTCAGGGAAATCCAGGAAGAAAATGGAAAAAAGAGACAAGAAGATATAGGGAGGAGGTAAAAAAAGGTAAAGAAAAAAAAACCTTGATCATAAGTGGGGAATCCACAACAAAATCTTCACCAAGTCTCTCCCCGGAGCTTCCTGATTTTTTAGAAAATGAGAGGCAAGATACGTCCGACAGTGATACAGATCTTGAGGTCACTCAACCAACCATAACAAAAAAACAAGGAAGAAAATCCCAAAGAAATAAAAGAGAATCACATGCAAACAGAGAAAAAGAGCTAGGCATCCAAAAATCAATAGAGGAATTTTTTTAAAAAGAAGGCAAATCCGGGAAAAACAAGGTCGCCCGACACAAGGGAGCAACATCTTAGCCCTCTAAAGGGGGGACACCAAAATCCACTGATAAATGATGAAAGTTGTCTCCTAGAATTGCAGAGGACTAGGGAGTAGGGATAAAAAAGAAGAAGTTAGAAAATTGTTAAAATTAGAAAAACCCTCAATCCTCCTAATCCAGGAGACAAAAATGAGGGACATGGAAACCCTCCAAGATCTACAAAAAATATGGAAAAAAGGTGAAGGAAAAGCAATTAGTTCTAGAGGATCCTCAGGAGGAATAGGTACATTCTGGAGCGAAGAAGAATTCAAACTAGAAGACCAGGTGCAGTCCCAATTCTATTTGATGGTATCCTTAACCAGGAAATCTACAGGTATGTTATACTCCATTATAAATGTCTAGATGCCAAATAATTATCTGGAAAAAAAATAGAATGTTGGCGATCCCTTGAGGATCTGGCCATTGAAAACCCCCCTCAAAACTTTATCATTGCCGGGGACTTCAATACCATAAGAGGTTTAAAGGAAAAACGAGGGGGTACTATCGCGAGAGATCAATTCAGGGAAAGGATGGACGATCCAATCTCAGATATGGATATCTTTGATCTCCCTTCTGCTAAAGGGATGTACACTTGGAACGACATAAGAGCAGGACTAGGACACATAACGAATAGGCTAGAACAATTCTTAACAAGCAGATCCTTTCTGGCCCTTCTAGACAAAGCATGCTCTTTGAATCTCCCCTGGGCAGGATCGAACTATCGTCTTATCTCGTTAATCTTCAAATCACAAAAAACTGGGGCCCCATTCCCTTCAGATTCAATCCCCTATGGACAGATTGTCTAGAATTTCTTTCCTCCATTTCCCAAATCTAGAATCAATAGATTATAGAATCTCCAAACTACATATGGGAGAAGAAGTTGAAGTTGGTGAAAGGATTCCTCAAAGAATGGGAAAAAACCTCCTCGAACCCGACTCAGAACAAGGTCAGAGACAAAAAGCTTCAACTCGAAAAAATACAAGAGGAAATGGAGACAAAAGAGGTTCAACAAAGTCATACTATGACCAAGCAAAAAATTCAAGAGGGAATACATTCAAGCGCTAAATGAAAAATAAATCATATGGAGACTAACATCCAGAAGTATTTGGTTGAAAGCAGGGGACCAAAATACTTCCTTCTTCCACAGACAGGCAAAAGCCAGACTTTGGGCTAATCAAATTTCTAAAATCAAAACACCAGAAGGGGAAATTATAAAGGATTTTGATCAAATCAAGCAAAAAACTACTAATCATTTCCACAAGCTCTATACTACAAACGGAAGAGCAGAAGATGAAAGAGTTGATTCTCTTTTTAGGCACATTCCAGGCAAGCTAACGAAGGAAGACAATCTTCATCTCAATAGACAAATTGAAGAAGCTGAAATTCTAAAAGCTATTAACCAATTTAACGAAGACAAAGCTCGAGGACCAGATGGCTTGACCCTCCACTTCTATAAAACATGTTGGCACATAATCAAGCATGACTTCATTAGAATGATAAGATTCATTCACAAATAAAAAAAAATGGGGGAGCCACCAATTCGTCCTTCTTAGCGCTTATTCCAAAAGAAACTGGAGCCTCTACACTGGATCGATTTAGACCCATTTCTCTTTGTAATATCTCTTTTAAAATCATAGCCAAAATCATAGCTAACAGGTTGAATCCCCTTCTCAGATCATTAATCCTTCCAAATCAAGGAGTATTTGTGGCAGGCCGACAGATTTGGGACAACTTTATTCTGGTACAAGAAGCTATACACTCCAACATTTGTCGAGGAGAACCGGGTATGACAATAAAATTGGATATGGCAAATGCCTTTGATAGAGTAGAACATGATTTTCTCTATAAGGTTATGAACAAATTTGGGTTCAGTCAAGATTTTGTTTCCTGGATGGGAACTTGCATTGCTTCCCCTTGGATCGCGCCTCTCTTAAATGGAAGACCAACTCCCTTGTTTAAGGCCTCCAGAGGCTTAAAACATGGTTGTTCACTCTCCCCTCTTTTGTATGTGATCATGGCATAGACTCTTAATCAAACTCTGTAGTGAGAAAGCAACAATGGCTCAATCCCAGGGATAAAAATAGCCCAGGGTGTAAAACAAATCAATCACTCACAATGTTTTGATGACCCAATCCTCTTGAGTGGAGCTTCAAAAACCATGACCAAAAGACTAAATCAAGTTCCAGACACTTTTATCTAAGTTTCGGGTGGGCTCCTCAATAAGTCAAAATGTCAAATCTACGTTTGGAATGTCTCTCTTGCTATCAAAGCATGAATCACTCAAATTCTGGAATTTGGAATCTCACTGGACTGGAAAACTTTCAAATATCTTGGACTACCTCTGTGCCTAAAAACGCTACCTGGTGAGTACTGGCAACTCTCTCTTAAAAAATTCAAGGAAAAGATGGAGTCCCGGGGTTCAAGGTGGTTCAACCCAGCTGGGAGAGTGATCCTGATTAAATTAGTTTTATCTACTCTTCCCCTCTTTCAATTTTCTTCCCTCTTAGCCTCAAAGGGAGTTCTAAAAGACTTGGCCCAACTCATCCACAAATTTCTGTGGCAAGGGCGGAAATCCAATTTCAAAAAATTCCACCTTGTAAATTTGGACACAGTAACCCTCCCCCAAAAAAGTGGGGGACTGGGAATCAGAGATCCCGAAGTGGTCAACATAGCAATGGGAGCTAAGCTTCTTTGAAGGATAGTCACGGGAAAAAACGACTGGTGGAAAATGGCTATAACAAAAAAGTATAGGGTGGGAGGAAGAAAAATATGCATGGATAACACGCATGATCCTCATTCTGAATCACAAATCTGGAAACTGATTAGAGTGGCTATTCCCTTCTTCAAGGAGCACCTTTCGTGGATCCCTGGAAATGGTAAAATGATCAGGCTATGGGAAGACCTAGTACTAGGAGCGGATCTCAACTTCTGTGAGGCATAAACTGGTGACCTAAAAAGATGGTTGATAGTTGAACACAAAATCACTCTCTATGACATTTCAACTTGGAATGAAAATGGTAGTTGGATGGAGTGGAACTTGGGTGATGTCTCCGATCACATGAAAAATCAAGATCAAATTTTGTTCTCGTTCCTCAAAGGAGCAACTCCTATCCTCAGAGACACTCAAGACAGTCGTGGTTGGGGAACAAATGGATACTCGGTAAAAGATGGCTATAACACACTCCTCTCCACTCCAAGGGTGTTCCAGAACTAAGAAAAATGGAAAAACGTTTGGAGCCAAGACTCTCTGCCCAAAATAAATTTATTCATTTTGTCCCTTACACATGGGAAAGTTCTTGTAATGTCCCCAAGGCCGAGCCCTGTTGTAAATCATGTCTATGAATTTTAAATCTTATGTATGAACTGTAATTCAATTTTATTAGGCTGGTGAGCCAATTTTTGATAAGCTAAGAAGGTTATGTATGTATTAGGCCGGAGAGCCTAAGTATCAAAAGCCAGTAGCCTGATTTTTTTGCATATGTAATCATGTAGAATGTTAATAAATTATAAATGTCGTTGCGTGCAACTGACCATGAAGAAAGAGTGATGGGGGACTAAGCTTCCACAACATGGGTGAAGGAGAAAGGGGGGGAAAAGGGGTTGGAAGAGGGGCTAAGCTGAGGGGGATTAAATCATTAAGAATAATATTAAATTATTATTCTAAAGATGTGCAAAACATGTCTTTCTTTATCCTAAATCCCTGGAAGGGGAAACATGTGCCCAAAGCGCACGCCAGCTAATGGAGCACATGCAACTTCATGGGCGACATGTGTCGGCCCAGGCACATGCAGTTAAGAACTGCAGAAGTCAGCTGTGGAGGGGGTTCGCTCCTCATTTTGTCTTTCCTCTATCGAGAAGAGCAGTGTGACCTCTGCGTGGGATAACAGGGTGACCGTCTATCTAAAAACCGTGGTAAACCCTTTGGGCCGAGCCGTGACTACTACATGTCTTGTGATCCGTTTATCCACCCTACCAATCTGAATTGGAGCCAAATGGTTGGGTTACTGTCTTATGGGAAACCCTAAGGTTTCTGTGTATTCTCTATGCCATGCGTGTGTGACCTGTGTGCAACACCCTCTCCAGGTGAGAGAGGTAGTTGTAGTGGAATAAACAGGGGGACATGCCTGTGAGCGACTCTCTCCGGGTGAGAGAGTGCGCAGAGGAAGGAGAGAGTTCCTGGAAGGGGCCCTGTAGCTGCCTCAGAGATCGGAGATTTCTGATCCGGTCTGTTGCTGAAGCCCAAGGCAAGGGAGGTTAGCAGCCGAAAGACTGTCTAGGCGACAATGAAGGTGTATACTCCTGGGGTGGGACAGGCATGTGGGTAAGGAGAGTCTGTGAGCAGTAGGAATAAGTGGATCTTGGGAGAGAATCCTCTCACTTTTACTGTGTGTCTTCCTGTAAACCCTGCCCAACCTAAAATTCCTTTTCCGATGGAGCTTAGTCCCAACTCAGGGGTGACCTACTGCTGAAAGTGATGAGCAATGCGGTCTAAGGCTGGGTGGTTCGTGGAAGGTCTGCACGCAGTTGGTGGTGTGTGATAGTTTCAAAGATAATTGTCACTATGTTTTGTAATTCTGTAATTAATCAAATTGCATACCTGTGATTCTTGAAATGTTTATCACGTATTCCTTGGTGTATATGAATTATTGTTATTTCCTTTAATTATGAAATGCTAGCAGTAATTCTGTGTTTAACTGTAATTAAGCGTTTTAGATTCATTAGAATGCATAATATGTTATAGGAGTGTTTTCCGCGTAGTAGCGTTGGCCCGACCTGGACGTTACAATCCAGTATCAGAGCCCAAGGTTTCAATGCTGAGCCTAGATGGGTCGGATAAGTGGTCTTCGGACCCAAGGTATCGAGTGGAAATTGTGTTGGAGGAACCAATTTTGAACCTTAGATAGTTCCTGAGCGCCAAGGAGTTACCTGGCTGTGTCACGAAGCTTAGGAGAAGTAGCGGTAGAATAAAACCATAGCCGTAGATCAGCTGTGCAGAAAAGATCTGGACCGTCTAATCCATGTCCAGACGTTGAGGAAGAGCTCAACGCATGAAGTGTTGGAGCCATTGGATCTTGTTGGGAGGAAGGGAAATCCCACATGACCGTCAGATCAGGAGAAGGTACAAGAGAGTTATCTTGGGAACCTTTCAGGATTTCGGCTATCGGGAAAAGCGAGATGTGTTGATGCACTAACTCTCGATTCCCGAAACTCCTAAGTCAAGGAAAGGATCTATGGCATAGATCTAAAAAGGGAATCTGACAGTTGGATTTCTCGTTAAATTGTGATTTTGGATTTCGGCTATCAGGAGAAGTGGGATGTGCGAACGCACAAACTATCGAAGCCGAAATCGCGGAATCCTGTGGAGTCAAAGTGAAGAAATTAAACACAATGAATTAGAGACAAGAACAACAACATGGCGGAAAAGGCATAATAGCCAACACATTTTTATTCACTCCAATGTTACATATTTATAGTACAATGGGTGATGCCACCTCATAGAGAGATTTGCTCTAGATCCTAAAATCATGCATGATGANTAGGCTAGGCAATCTTAACTAACTCATTAGTCATCACTTGAGGATATATTACTAATATCCTAAATGAATAATACAAATATAGGTGACAATTTAGACTTAGTGATTGGTAAAGGTAAGCCATAGGCTAACAATCCCCCCCTCAATCACAAGTCCGATCAATAAAACCAGCAATAAAGCATAAACTGGTATCAATTCCATGTATTCATACTGAAACTCCTGAGCCGAGTCGCAATGAAGAACTGCTTGAAAAATTGCCAAATCTGGATGCTAAGAAATCTGGAAAAACTCACTGTGTAATCATGTGAGCCAGAATGCCAACAAATTTATTCACTGATGTGAACTCCAATATGATGAGAGCGAACAAAGAGAAGTGAATCAGCTGCAAGTCTGCCACATCTCTGAAAATGCCTGACAACTCAATCAATGCCAAGCTGCAATACAGAAGAATCCATCTTTCCTCTGCTAGGTCCAATGACCATCTAGGTGAACCAAATGTTCACATTATTGCTCTCAAAAAACAACATCCCTGTGTATGATTCAATATAGAACCATTATTCTGCCAAAGTCTGTCATATACAGACGACAGTTGCCTATCTGACAAATTCGATACCCATCTGGTATATTTGTTGTCGAAACTTTCAGGATGACAACCATCTGCAATTCCATCATAAATTCTATCATTAATTTCCCCACTTTGTCAACTGAAAGGAGAGACCACAAGTGGTTTCACTAACCATCTTCCCTGGATTTTTGAACTCCCCCCCTTTAGGTGCATGAGGGTTTCACTTTTACTCCATTTTTATTTTTATTTTTATTTGTGTACAACTCAAAGTGGGCATATGGAATTAACCACATGTTATCTCATCC
>JASDQU010264012.1:882-15394 GCA_032191745.1 Picea mariana | reverse complement strand
AAGCGAAGGGGACAAAGGAGGGATATGACCTCCTGCGTAAGGAAAAGCATTAAAAGGGATAGGAGTGCCCCCAAGGTGACCTTGCAGAGGAGCGTTAGAGTTCCTTGCCCCCAGACCCAAAGTCTATAAAGTGGAGTGGGTTAGTACAAGACTTGTACCCGAACTAGGCATACCGTATGAGAATGGAGGGCCTGTCGCACTAGGTGTGAAGGGGGTTGTGGCTGCCGCCATAGATGGGTTCGGTCCACTATGCGACGTAGTTGCGGCCGAGACCATGGTGGCTTGAACCGACGACGGTAGGTTAGGAGATGACTCTCCTGCGATGGAAACTGTGGTGAGAATTGAAGAATTCCCTGAAGAAGTAACAACATTTGTTTCCATTGCTGTGTGAGGCACTGTCTGGCGTTCGTGAAATTGGATTGGTACAATAAACGATGCCAAGATATCAGTGGTTGGGGTTTCAACCGATCCAAGAGCGGCTGCTTCAAGGTCCAAAACGGTTGATTCCTCTGGTAGTTGTTTGGGCACAAAGGTTTGTAACCCGGTCGCTTCAAAAGACCCTTGTTGGTCTAGCTTCCGCCTTAATGGTGGCGGGGGTGGATCCATTGTAACTGACGGTAGGCCAAGAAGCCTTCATGACCGGCAGAGCTCGAGATCCTCCACTGTGTGAGAAGATCCAAGACATGCTAAGGTATTCTAAACGTTCAAACGTAACACACACTAAAAAGAAGCCCCTAAGAGATAAGACAAGCAATCACTAAACTATTTGGAAGAACAGTTACAACAACCAACACTAGAGAAACTTACTGGTGCAAGTGCAACTCGAACACGGAAGCACCCTCTGGGTATACTCTGCAAAGCGTGGCCCGATTTTTGTCCTAGGTACCTCGGTATACCCCTGCAGTCACCTGTGTATGTCCCTAAAAAGATTGGAAACTAGGTTGCCAGCACGCGAGCAGTCACCAGGCGGGTACAGTCGAAAGTCGGGTAGACCACAATAAGCAAGGTATCGAGCCCGAAACCTGTCAAGGGTATCGAGAGAAAAAGGTATAGAAGACAACTGAGGACCTCAAATGGATTTGAGACCCACGAAGCCCTGTGGCAAATGCAAACGACGGAATCCCAAAACAATCCCTCTATATGTGTTCTCCACTACAATTGGTCCGGCTTTGGAGGGGTTATCTCCGCTACCTTTCCGCATGCGACCTCGTGTTTATCCCCTGTGTTAAAGGGGGGTCCCGGATAAATTCCACGAAATTGGACTTATACACTCCCTATCTCAGACTCTAATGTTTGGTTTTGAATGGCCTTGAAGAGTTTCCTCTCCAACCTAAGCCAAGGCCGTAGTCCTGAACTAGTTTGTGAACCCTATAAACATAAAAGTCTAGTAGATTTTAAAATTAGCGTTGCTTTTATGGATTTGTCTTATGTCAAGGGGTATGAGGATGAAACTAATGATGTGTAAAAGACGAAAGAAAAAAATGAATGAAAAATATGGAAACAAAAACTTTTACTAAATGCAAAATTTCAACAACTTTTCACAAAGAAAGATTTTTAATTTTTCTAAGATTTTGGACAGCAAACTCAAAGGAATTTCACTCAACTACGAGCTAATTATGATCTAAGTGAATTGCAAAAACTTATGAAATAAAAGACTTTTCCCTAGCTAATGATGCAGAAACACACTCTTCAACCAAAGAAGAAAATGAAAAGAGATTTTTTATTTATTTAAGTGCTAGTAAAGCAAGAAAGGGAAAATACCGACAAGCAAAAAACCAAGAAAAACAATTCTGGCTTAAAGCACAGATCGAAAAGAATTAGATTAAAGAATCACACAAAGGCAATTGAAAAAACAATGACTCTCACGCTTGTCTAAAAACCATAAAACAATTTTTTATTTTTTTTTATTTTTTTATTTTTCTGTCAACTTTTAACTGAGAAAAAGCAGGCTAAGAGTAAGATGAAGCCTAAGCTACTGACTGTTCAAACATAGATTCAAACACCTGAGAGGAATACTTCTTATCAAAGGAGGGGATGACTGCCCCACCCTGAACAAAAAGTAGCCTGTACAAGCACGCGACTGTCACTCAAACAACACGCGTGCAAACGCGTGCTGAACAGAGACAGAGAGCATGTACACATTGTCTGACCTTGTATAGGCCATGTGTATATCTAAATTCTAAGGAAAAATATGAAAACAGGTAGTCCAGACCAGGAAGAGGCCTCTGGTATTGATAACTAGGATCCCTTGAAAGCTTGGATACTCTTTCTAACAGAAAAAACAAATAATGCAAGGAAAAAATAATAAGGCAAAAAAAAAAAATCTGAGATAGGACTGTTTAACAAGCAAGACTCAGACAGGATTCTAGAAAACCCTCTGAGAATGTGTGATTCTGACAGGGAAGAGGAGGACTACCTCTAAGGTTCTCTGAACTCCTACACATACTGCTATCTCTACAGCTAGCATTCACATGCAGGCTGTCAGAGGATAGGGTGCAGGTACACGCGTTCAGGCCTTCTGCAGGCCGCGTGTACCTCTGTGTGTCCTGAAAAATATAGTCAAGCAAAATTCAGGGAAAGATGGTATGGAAAACCAGACTCCCTGCTAGCTCAAACCTTACAGAAAAAGAAAAGACAGGAAAAGAAAAAATAGAAAACCTAATCTTTAAACTACCCAAAAACTTAAATAAATCTAGGAGCCCTAAAGAGTATTCTCCCCAGTACGTTCGCCAATTCTGTTGTTGGGAAAAACACCCTACGGACTAGCAAATTAGGGCCTACTTTGCATGCAGATTTGACCGAATAGAAACTACTTTTTTACCTACATCCCAAGATTTAAATCCCTTTTTCTCAGTAAATGCATGGAAAAGGACCACCTACCTTATTACCGACGTTCGATGTCGATCCTCCGTTGTGCTTGACTACTTGTTCACAATGCTCCTTCCAAAGATGACCCGCACTCAAGACAAACAACAACTATGCATGCATGCTACTTCTATACTCAAGGGTTAAAAATCAAGCATAAATTAATCAAACCATAGACAATTCATGAATTGGGACGGGAAAAGCATTCTCTTTATTATTTAAAATAAGTCAACTTACAAAAGCTGAGACTGGCCACTGCTCCTTGAACCTGATCCTGGGCTCCTCTTCTTCTGTCCTTCAACTGCTTTGCATTAAATCTCCTTTGGCATGAGGAAAGGCTAAAGGGTTGGGACAATGGATTACGTAAATGGGCAGAGTTTCTTCTCTATATTTTTTCCTCCAAATCATACCCCTACCCCTTCTTTTATAGGCTAGAAGGAGCTAGGGTTTTGCAAAAACCCTCGGCCATGCATGGCCGGGAGTTTTAGTTAACTGACCCATAGCTTTTTGTTCCGTCGGAAACTTTCCTTTTTTCATGCTTTTGTAGGTACACGCGGGCTATTGTGAGTCAGCCAGTGTGCACACGTGTGCAGTAATGGGTTAGGGTGCATGGGCCTTTACATAAGAGGATTTTCAAAGAGTTGTTCAACAGAGTTTTGGCAAAGAAGGGATATGAGTTGGCCTGATGCGAGGTAAGCATGTGTGGTACAATTTAGGATTATAACAAAGGTCATATCTTGGGTCCTCTTTGAGTCAGTGCTGCCAAGTCCTTGGTCATGTCGTTCATATGTTCAAGAGAAGCTCACACGAGCCCCCTATTGAGTCGACCATCTGCAATTGTATGTTCTTACTATCTCGACCTTCCCTGGGTCTGTTTCAACCCTTGTTCATACTTTGTTTCATCTTCAAAATCTGTTACTTATTTCATGTAATTGATGGGGGATACATCAAGGCCCTCCTGTGACGAGTCTTATTTCGTCGGCTTTGACTCATTATCCAGAAATGAGACTTAGAAATGATTTAGTACCTTAGAACCTGCATGCCTTAATGGCAGGTCTCTTCGCTTTTGACAGGGGTTTCACATCATTGATCTCTGATCGAGAGATTCCACCAAGTGCTCGACTTTAGCTCATTCATTATCATTCATTTGGATTGTACTTCAGTACCTTGGGAGTCATTGACATCAATGGTGATTTCCCTCACACTTGTTAACAATTTTCATCAATGACCGGTAATCAAGTGGTTTCTACCATGTTCGACTTCAACACATGTAATCACATGGCTAGATTCGTACTTTCAGGTGATGGGATTGAAGACCCTGGGTCTCATCTTTTTTATCCAGGCTGTGATGGAGTATGTATGATTTGTATCGGCACATAGATCCACTTTGTATGTCATGTGGCTATGTCGTCTTAATTCATGTCTTGTTGCATAGATCCACAGTGTATTTCTGGTGGCTATGTAGCATTTTGATGGCATGGATCCACGGTGTATGATTGGTGGCCATGAACTACGTTCATTTGTGATCTGAGCATGGGAATGCCTACCTCAGAACTGGTATTATATTCTACATATGCTTGGTTGTTTATAGGTTTCCGATTAGGTGCGCTCCTGGTTTCTGTCACACCCATGCAGTTTACAAAGTATTTCGATTGTCACAGATTCCAACCTCATACTTTGGGGGGCATTCTGTTACACATGATTTTGGTCACTCTGGTGATGTCTCTACAAGTGATGTATTCAGGCTCCCACAAGGATTTTTTCCTGAGAAAAGTGACTGTTGTCTTCTTCCAAAAAACACATTTTTAAGATGAGTTTGAAGGCTGCCTATGTTACAGGGTGCGAAAATCCCTCATTCTTCCAGGCCACCCACACTTAGGGTATGAACTATTTGCAGTCTTCTCTATAGGTAGGGTGCGAACCTGGTTTTTAGCTTGAAGAAGAGAAGAGGTCACGAAGGTTCTATAAGGGGATCTTCTAGAAAATGAGTTGGCATTCGTATGGTTGGCATCCTACTGACTTCTCAGATTTGGTGGGATCATCCTCATCCATTTAACCATCTCTCCTTCTCCTATATATTGAAAATTTTCTCATGGAAAAGGTTAAGCAAGATTGAATGAATAATTGGTGAAAGGATTGTGTGAAGAACTTTGCTTGGACAGAAGCTTGAAGAATCTATCTGGTCTATCAAGTTGTATTGGATCTTCTTCATGCAAATATAGTGCAAGTGTGTGTGTTGGAACCAAGGGTCACTGAAAGGAAGCTTGCGACATTAAGATGATCCAGTTGTATCTTCTACTTTCATTTAATATAATACAACGACATGTCCCTTTCCCATAAAATCACTCTTATCTTATTGTGAAACTCCTTGATCATATGCATAGGTTGACATTGAATAAACTTTGCTATCTTCAATTTGGTTGGTTTGTGTTGTNAGAAGAGCACCAGAGTGAAGTGGGAACAACAGAGACCTAAGGAAGCGATATAAAGGTATGTCACTCATTCCTTCTTAGTAGTAGATTCAATGATTACAACTTAGGGAAAGAGTCATGTCCTATCCTTTCTAGATCCAGGTGGATCTAGGGAGATCTATTAGTGTCCACACCTACCAATTTATTCGATAACAGTCGAGTAAAGAATTCATGGGAACCAGGCCTTTAAGTATCATCATTCCCTTATTGCGGTGTTGCTCCACTACCAGCGAGCATCCATAGCCCCAATGAAGTCACCCCAAGTAACAGACCTTGCTCCATTTCCAGTGAGCATCCATAGCCCCAATGGAGTTATCTGCACACCCTCTCCTACTTTTCACTCATTTGATATAATTGATTTATTTCGTCAGAATTCCCTGAGCTAGTGGGAGAGGAGGATGCATGTTATTTGGAAGATGAGATGATTAAGGTTAAACTTGTTATCTCTGTATTGAGGTACATGTGTTCCTTTCTAGATTACCATATTTCCCTTTAGGTTTACTAGACCACTAGGAGGACACTTTATTACTTGCCAAGGTTGTTTATTTGCAAAGGTTAGATACAAACCATTTAAGACAAAAACCATTCACCCAATGTTTCTTGTGTTTGTATGTAAGCATGAGTCAGGAACAAAGTTTTCTATACCATATGCATTAAGGTCAACCAATGTCTTGTGGAACACAATATTCAAAGTGCAAAAAATACTACACAAGAAGACAAAAATTAAAAGACTCTGCAATCAACCTACTCAAAAATAAAATAACTTGAAAACACACACACACACACACACATTTTTTTTTTAATGAAAATATTGTTTTAGGGCTTGGCCATTTATTGGGAGGGTGTCAGGTTCCCCCGTTAGATTTTGCAATCGATACATTCCTGTCCCAAGTTTCTCGACTACCTGAAAAGGTCTAAGCTATAGATTATGAAACTTCGAATGTTTTCCCTTTGTCTCATTCACTCTGTCCCATTTTAGGACTAAGTATCCTACTTCAAAATTCTTCTCTTTGGCTTTATGCTTGTCAAACCACCTTTTAACTATCTTTTGATGAGCAATGAATTTTGATTTTTATTTTTCCCTTTCTTCTTCCAACATGAGGAGGGTATCAATTCTTTGTTGAATAACAGATGATTTTTGTCCTCTAGAAACCTGAGCAGGATGAAGAGATAGAAGATATATCCCATTTGGGAGAATGGATTCTTGTCTGGATACCAGAAAGTATGGGGAATTCGCTATGGCTTCCTTGGGTGTTACTCTATCGGCCCATAAGGCGTTATGAAGTGAACTATGCAAATTCCTCTAGTTTTCTGCAACTGTTTTATTTAATATCATCACTAGGTTCTTATTGGTTGATTTTTCCACTCCATTCCCCCGTGGATAGTGGTTTGTAGAGTATCTGAATATGATTCCTTTGTCTAGAGAAAAAATTGTTAATAGGGTGGAAGAAAAGAAAGTGAAATTATAAAAAACAAGAACGGACAGCATACCAAACCTCATAATTAGTTGTTGCTCTATGAATTGGATCACCACCTTTTCATTTACACGAGTTAGAGGGATGACCTCTGCCCATTTCGTGAAATAGTCTATTGAAGTCAATATGCATTTATGTTGTTTTGAAGAAATCGGTTTAATTCATCCTATGACATCTAACCCCCATTGCTCAAATGGTATGGAGATGGACATAGGTTGGAGTGGGACAATTGCTCTCTTTTCCCTCCCTGCGCTCATTTGACAAGTTTTACAGTTTCTAGCATGTGGGTGAGCATATCTGAACAGAGTAGGCCAATAATAACTGGCTCTGAGTATCTTGTGAGCAGTGGTATTCCATGCAAAGTTTCCACCTACAGGACCATCATGGAGCTCCTTTAGACTCTTCTTTGTTTCTTCTCGTTCGAGACATCTTAAAAGTATCCCATCATAATTAACGCGGAAGAGCACCGAATTTATGAGGCGATATTGTGTCTGAGAGTTCTCCTTTTCTTAGGGTTTAGGTTTTATGGGCAAGTCCCATGTTGCAAGAGATAATTTAGTTTCCCATACCAAGACTCTTACCTTGGGGGAACATATAAAGCTTCACTACACCATAATGTCAATTCGTTCTCCCACCCGGGGCCTTCATTTACTTGGTCCTGGGCTTCAACTGCCATTTTACACAATCCTTGTCCCTTAACCAGTTTGGCAAGTTTTATATCTAGATCAAATTCGTGGACCACTGCCATCCAGTTTCCTCTTCTTTCCCCCATCTCCTATTGAGTGAATAGCGATCAGACTGCAGGATGAGGCACAATGACTTTGGTGTGGTTTTTTAGGATGTAAGATCTGAAATGTTTTATTGCCTTGTACATCGCATAAGCCTGCTTGTCTATAGAAGGGTAATTTAGTTCAGCCCCTTGGATATTGGTGCTCATAAATGAGACTGATGCTTCATTGTTGTCATAATCCTTCTGAGTGAACACTACAACTAACAATTGGTCAGAGGAAAAAGTATAGAGAAAAAAATATTTGCTAAAGTTAGGACTTCGAAACAATGGAGCTTGAGATATTGCAATCTTAATATTATTGAAATCGCTTTTTCATTCGTCATCCGACTTAAATTCAACATCCTTGTGGATCATTTTTTTGCATTGGTTTGATAGTTTTAGCGAAATTGGGGGTGAATTTCCTCACAAAATTGATTTTCCCAAAGAAGGATTGCATAAAATGTTTTTTGTGGGGTAAGGGAAGCTGAGATATTACCCTAATTCATTCTGGGTCTATGCAAATTCTTGTTTGAGATATAATATGACCTAGTAGTCCCCCCTTCCTCGACATCGAAGATAGTTTTCTTAGGGTTTAACGATATATTGTATTTCCTGCACCTTTCGAAAATTTGGGTTAGTTGTTGGATGTGGTCTTATCTATTCTTTGAATACACAGTCACATCGTCCAAATAAACTACTACACATTTGTTGATTAGTCCCTGAAACACTACGTCCATGGCCCTATGGAAGGTTTCCCCTACATTGATTAACCCAAAGGGCATGTGCTTATAATAAAAGTTTCTTCACTTGGTTTGGAAGGTAGTTTTCAATCGATCTTTCTCTGAAACTAGAACTTGGTTATAACCTAAAAAACTACCCAACAAAGAAAAAACCTTAGAACCAGACATAGTCTGCAAGAGCTGCTCCATCGGTGGGACTAGGTAATTGTTCTTTTCGGATGATCTATTGAGGTTTCTGAAATCCACACACAGGCAGATCTCCCCAGACTTTTTTCTGACGGGAACCAAATATGCTACCCAGGCAGAGTGTCTAATGTGAAATATAATTTTAGCATCTAGTAATTTCTTTAACTCTTGACACATGAGGGGTTCCAAACATGGGTGGTACTTTTAGAGCTTCTGTTGGAAGGGTTTTACTACGAGTTTTAACAAGATTGTGTGTTGAATGATTCAAGTATCATAAGTCTTCAGATCTTGGTAGGACCATGCAAAAACATCTTGATATTCTCTCAAAAGTTTGAGATAGGCTTTCCTTTCTGCTTTAGACATTGTCTTGCATAGATTTATATTTTTAGGGTTTTCCAGGGTTCCTAGGCTTATAGTCTCATACATGGGATAGGAGCTACTTGTCTTTGTGTTTGTTGACCCTTTGAATATTTCCCTTAAGTCAAAGAGGTTTTCCAAATTGGCTACCCCTTTCGGTATTGTGTGAAACCTTGGTTTGTCGGCCTTCTAATCTGTTTCACTTCTTTTCTTATAGCGATTAGTTTCTACTAGATTCTCTTTGAATACTTCATCGTCATTAGCCAAGTATTTAAAATTCTCTCGATTGGTTAAGAAGTTTATGATATGTTCATCTCCTTCAAAGACCTTCCAATTAGAAATATTTTTGGGCACTGATGGTTTGTAGAGTAGCTCCATAGTGAACTAGGAGGATTCATAGTCTTCTAAAGGGGATAGCCTCAAGGCAACAGTGGCTAGAGAATCAAGAAGAGTGTTCTTTGTTTTGGGGATCGATGTAATGTTGAAGGCTTCAAAATGTTCTATTAGTCTGTGCACTTCTTGTTGATAATTTCTTAGGTGGGGAGAGTTGCAATGTATAGTATTCCTTACTTGCCTAACGATGATTTTAGAGTCTCCAAAAGCCTTTATTTATTTAATGTTCAAGTCTATGAATTTGTTTAGCCCTTGCACTAAAGCTCCATACTCGATGATGTTATTAGTGCATTCAAATTCTAGTCTGTAGGACATGAAATTTTGTTTCCCCTTCGGATCAATAAGGATACACCCCGCTCCTGATCCTTCTTGTGACTTAGATCCATCAAAGTACAAGGTCCAAACTTGTGAGAGAAAAACATAAGATTCTCCTTGCCTACCAATTTTCTCCTCTCCACCTATTTTCTATGTGGTTTTCAACAGAGGTTCTTGATAGAAGAGGGTTTCTTCTTCCGTCATCAGTACATTTTCTTGAAAATTCATTTCGGAGTTTTGAGTAAGAGGAACATCATATGAGAGAGGGGAGGAATTACCAAAATTAGAGTCACAAGAATAGTTTCCTAGTACGGGGAAATCTATCGAAGAAGGTTCGTTAAGGGCTTCTATATTAGTGACAGTATGTTTGAGATACCTTTCCCTGTCTATCATCATCATGTTCGTGTGTCCCTTTAATGGAAACCAAATATGAGGCCATTCTATGCTAAAGTATCCATTCAACTTCTCAGACCAATGTCGACTAAGTAGCATTCCATAAGCTTCTGATATATCTACTACAATGATGCCAATCACTTGAACAAATTTTGGGTGTGTTTCCATTCTGATTATGACATCCTTGAGTTCTCCCATAACTTTCACCCAGGTTCTATCCAATTGTATCACATGTTTATCACTTTTGAGAAGGATTGCGTTTAATGTTTTGCAGATTGATAATGGAATAACATTAAAGGATGCTCCTGAGTCAACCAAGAAATTATGGAGGTTTATGTTGGAGACTTCAAATGTCAAAAGGAATGGTGGGACAAAAGGATTTCCCTTTTTATCTTCAGAGCAAGTGTTTACAGTTGGTTTATTTCTTAGATCCGTGAGGGATGTATTTTCTCCTTGGTCAGTGCTTGTTATAGGAGTTTATACTGACTTCAAGGATTGTAACAAAAAGTCCTTGTTGGGGAATTCTACACACCACGACCGATATATTTTCCTTTAATTTTTTTAAATATTCTACTATGTTGTAGTCTATCTTGGGAGATTCTCGTGTATTGTTGTTTATAGGATTTCTTTGGGAGACAAAAGATTCTTTCGGGTGATCGAATGTTTGTTTTCCTTTCGAAGTGTGGGAAACGATCAGGTCACTTGAGACTGGTTAATTCCTACTTCATGTTTTCATAGCCAAAACCTCTGCGAGTGGTCCTTGAACCTCAAATAGATCATCGGAAGGCATCTATAGTTCAGGGTCCCAAAGCAGCATGGTTGTTCCTTCCGACGGGTCAAGTTCTTCCTGATTAACAATATTCATAGCTGAGCCACTTGATTGTTCGGTATGGGAAACTTCATCTAGGAACCAGTTGGCCATCAAATTGATGGCATGCACCCATTGTGGACAATATCTTTCAGAATGTTTCTCTTGGTGATAGGTACAAAAAGAGTCGGATGCTACATTTCCCATATCGATGTTTAAGTTCATTGGGGGAGGTTCAATTGCTTTGAACAATGGATTTCTTTTAAAGAAGGTTTTATAAGGCCTTTGGCCTTGGTTTCCTTCCCCTATACTTATTTTCATGTCTATGATTTCGTTTGACAACTTATTTATCATCCGTTGTAGGTCTTCTATGTCTCCACTTCCCTTGTCGGGACCTTGTTCTATTTGTTTCCCTGGGGGTTTGGTCAACAAGAGTCCTCTCTTGGGTGGATTTTGAGCTTCCTTCTTAACTAATGAGCCTTGGCCTTCTTTACATCCCTTCATTTGAAACTAAATTGTTTTGGCTTCCTCGAAATTCTCAACTAGGGTTGTTTTGGAAGCCCTTTTTACAAACATGGAAATGGAAGCAAGGAGAGCATTAGTGTATACTTCGATTTGCAACTCCTGAGTGGGTTTAGCTTCAGGATGAAATTTGTTTAGGATAGTGGTGAATCGTTGATTGAATTATTTAACCTTATCTTTTGAACTCATGGTGGTGGTGAACAACTTAGCCATCAAAGCTCTTGTAGTGGTTTCTTCTGTGAATTTGTCCAAATAATCCTTTTGAAACTTTGTCCAACTAGTTATGGACCCTACTGACAAGTTAAAATACCATGTAGAGGATGAGTTTTCAAAGGCATAAGGAAAAATAATACATACTATGTCTTCATGTTTGACATTCATCAGTTGAATAGCTAGTATGAACTTCTTGATATGGTCTTCAGTCAATCCTAAAGTTTCAGGGTCAAATTTAGGGAGTAACATTTCTAGATGTCGAGGAAGGTTATGTACTCATCCGGTGATTGCAAGAGAATATCTGGCCAACCAAGGTTGATTATTCTAAGGGGGGTTTCCCCTTTCTTCATTATGATCATTGTTATCCTTCATGTCGTCTGACTCTGAATCTCATTATGAGTTAAACCCTTCCTCATCAGATTCAAAATTGTCGGGCTCAAAGCAGTTACCAGCTGGTGTTTCAGGGATTAGATTGAGGGGATGTTCAATCTCAGTGAGGGAGAAATCTATAAGGTCTTCTACTATGTGAACAAAAACCTGGTAAGGGGTATCAACCACTGGTTTGTTTACTTGTTTTCTGCAAGGAAGTAATGGGGCTAAGGGTAGTACTCCAATTTGGCGGGTGTAAGCTCTTGTGATTCTTCTGAATTGGTTCAACTCCTTGTGGGGAAGAGCATAAGGTATTTCAGGGAATAAATATTCTTCCTCTTGCTGGGGTGATTTACTCGTTTCAGGAGTACTCAGTGTATGTGGGTTGTCTTGAGAATGACTAGCCATGCATGTGGGTTGTTTTGAATTGACAAGTTGTGTGAAATATTATATATGAAATATTGTTATCCATTCAATTATTGACCCTCCTTGTAGTGCCAATTATGTTGAGGGGTTATAAATCCATTTAACTCAAAAACATGAACCAAACCCACCACCCAGGCTGAATTAGACTATGCATTGTTTGATAGTGGAATGGTTCTCCATATTTGTCGATCCAGCCAAATAATCGATGGGATTTATGTGATGATCTACAGGATATATTATTATGAAATTTCCTCTTTTAGTTTAAATTTTCTCTCTTGGCACAGGGGTAGACCCAAGGTTCAATGCTTCAACAACGCACTAACAAAACCTTAACTATCGTCTCTTTCGACAACACCTGTGAAGAAGATGAAGTCTCACCTAAGGTAGAGGCAGGGGGGTTGCAAGACTCAAGTGTCTACAACCTATATAGGACACAGATCCGTGATCATAATGCTTTAACAAAGAACTTAGCAGATAACATTCATTAGTCCTTAACCTTTTATTCACATCGTAGTTAAAACCCTAATTATAGAAAAACACAGTATTCAACAATATCTAAGCATATCTGACCATTTAGCGCATAACATCAGTATATGTAGCATTAATACAAGTTATTAAGCACTAAGCTACTATATCAGATGTATCTAACATACATAAATATTCAACACTAAGCATAAATCACATTAATGACACAAAGCAATCACAATATAGGATATACATGGTTCACCCCCAGTGTGGAGCTACATCCACCAACTCTTCTTCTTCTTTATTATCTTCTTTCATTGCACAGAGCCACAAATCCAAATCCACATAGGATAGGAGATCTGTGTGCACCTTGCCAGATCCTCCTTCCTCGAGTTAGGTCACAACACAAATCCTTCTTACACAGTCTGCACACAAGATTCTTACAATCACTTGCACTTAGCTCTGCATGTCTTAACACATATTATGCACAAAGCCTCTAGCTCCATACTAAGCCAATTCTACTAGGTCTCTCCACTCATGATTTCTTACATAGCCTAGATATCTATTTATACATTACAAATGGGGCCTAAACATGGGTAAACCCATGGGTCGACACCCCATACCCATTACATAAACCCTAAACCCAAAAAGGTCCATAAAAAGGAGGTGATATCCCACGATCTCCGCTTCTCTTGGTGCTTCGTCTTCGACCAGCCTATCGAAGTCTAAAAAATGGTCAAACAGGACCAAGGTTATCCAAACCTTGGTCGAGGGCCAATAGGCCCCCAACACTCACCTATGACTCGTCCCGAGTCACTATGATCTGGTAAACTCTGCTTCAAAGGCCTCGAGCTTAGCTCGAGCTACTTCGACCTGCTGCTTTTCCAGAGCCTCTTGATCAATGAATTTCTGAATAATTTTCTCGATCATCGGTCCTTCCAATCGTTGTTTCACCGTGGTGACTACTTGTTCTAGCTGTGCACCTTGTCCCTCAATCTCCTCAAAAAGTGTGTAGGCTTCATCCTGCACTAGCTGTGGCCTTTGAGTCACTTCCATGAATTTACTTTGGATGGCATGGATCTGTTGCTAAATGGTGCACTGTTCTTGGGACCTTTTCATCCTCTCAACTGTTGACAATGGCTTCAGTTGTGCTTGTACTATCACTGCTTGTTTCTTTTACTCCTAGAGATGTGACTCCAATGTCCTTAGTTCTGGGTCCTCTGCAAGGTGCTCATAGGTCTGCGCACTTTGAATTCTTAATTTCTTTCATTCTAAGGCCAATGCCTTGATTCTCTCTACTATGCTCCGAGCAGTTTCTTCCCTCTGATCTTTCACTTCCCGTGGAGTGCATGGAATGGATTGTAGTTCCAATTATGCCACTCTTGATTGAAGCTGTTGAATAGCTTCAGTGAGCTTCTCCATTGTGTCTTCTTCTATCTATGCAAGGCCCGACACCAAGCGAAGTGCTCTGGTGACTGCCTCCTTGACTCCCATATGCTCTCTGAGCATCTGTTCTTTTTCCTTCTGGATCTGCGCTTTATCCTCTGCAAACTTTTCCTGGAGGTCATCATTCTCTTGCTACGAAATCTGACACTGCTCTAGGGATCCTCAATTTTCTTTCTTTAATGCCTGTTTTGCCTGCTCCTTTTCCTCATGGACCTGACAAAGGTGAGCCTCGGTCGATTCTGATAATATGCATAGCTGGGTAGGCTCATCTCCTACTTCTATGTCCCCTACTGAAAACA
>JASDQU010264011.1:0-15448 GCA_032191745.1 Picea mariana | reverse complement strand
GGGGGTTGGTGCTTCCTTCTAGTGGGTGCTAGAGAAAACAGAGAGTCGATGCTCTCAGCAAGTTGCAGCTTGCAAAAACAGAGGTTGTAGCCTCACAATGAGTTGGTGCTCATATGTATGATAATGTAAAGAATGTAGATAATACTTATCATATAAAGAAAAGGAGGTTTTTACCCTATATGGGTTTCCTCAGGAATTATCTGTCTCTGTCTTTCTCATATATGTGACTGATGCTGAATGTGCCTTTGCTTATTTCTCTGCATTATTGTGATCATCATTGAGTGCCTTGTAAAGATTTTAAAAGAAGCATAATTGTTTAAGCACGGGGACAACTGATTCAGCCCCCCTCTCAGTTGTCCAACATACAGGGCATGGAAAATCGAGGGAATGTTTCCTCTATGGGTAAAGGGTGTCAAGTTGCAAAGGATATATGAAAGGCACTACTTGGATAGTGATGATAATTGTTGGGGAAAGAGGATTATAAGAAGAAAGAGGGAGCTGACAATAGGCTCAATAATGCAAGCAAGATAATGGGATTCTATTACAACTTAACTCAGAGTGTCATTTTTCCCCTAGGCCCGAAAAAGTATAAAATAATACCCAGGAGAACTCTTCTAGCCAATGGTGAATAGAGTATTCATTTTTTGTAAATAGTCTATTTGGTCCGGAAAAGGATTAAACTTATAAAAAATATATGTCCTTTCAAAACCATTTAACGAGTGTGAAAGAGACAAGTTCACTCGAAAATATTTTCATTTTTTTAGGAGTCGGAAAAGAGCTTAACCAAGACTCAGGGGGAGTCCCATAGGTAGTATTCAGAATGATATTGAGTAATAAAAATGGGGTTCAAACGCAAAGTCATATTGGGACTATAAGGAACTCCCAGTCCTATGGAGTAACTTTTGCATGGGCACTAAATGAAAAAAGGGTTCTAACTAGGGTACTCATGTTTGGTAAGTCTCTACCACTTAATAATGACACTTCTAGTAGTAGTGAGAAGGTTCTGTGTCGCTAAGAAATGGGTTTGTACCTAGGGCATATGAATCACGGTCATAGGATGATGCATAAATTCAAAGAAGGGCGAGAACCTATCCTATATGTTAGTGATAGAATATACCTGTTGGAGGCACAAATGGACGATATGGCGTTGGAAATATGCTAAAAACCCTGGAAAAAACCACTTCAAACTAGGTCTTTCACTGTGCTGTTAGTCCATAAGAAAAAACTATATAAAAAATTGGTTTTTATATATTTCATTTTTTTGTGTTTTTCAATTTCATAAAGGAAAATAAAAAAACATTTGGTCTTTGGCTCAAATTATATATGTTATAACAGATAAATGTAGCGATGTGGTTTCTTTACTTAGTTATGTGACAAATTCCAATATAAAATTTAATTAGCATATGGATCAGATACTTGATTAGAACTTCTAGCGATGTGATTATAAGTAAGAAAATCAAAGTATCATTCCAAAAGTTGTACATGTAGGAATCGTCAGAGTAAAGTAGGATCTCTCACATGGTAATTATCGTTCAATTGACATACAACTAACTGGGAGTCTAGGTGAACTTCTAAAGATAGAACACCATGTGAAATGGCATCGCTTAATATCTCTATAACGATGCTATACTCAACCACATTATTCGTTGATGGCTCCAGACAAATGCCACCTGAAGATACCAGGTGTCCCTCGGGTGAATAGATAACCCAAGAGGCGGAAGCCAAGTTCTACATATGACGATTGGAACCATCTGTGAATCCTAAGTATACCGAAGACTTCGTTGACATCTTCCAACCAAGGGAAATCTTCAATAAGCAAGTCAATGACACAAAAGAAACAAAATAAAATGAGTATATACACTAATATACAAAAGACACACCCAAATTTGAGGGCTCAAGCGTAATACCTTTTAAGTTAGAGCCCATTTTTGGGCTCATCCAACACATTCCCTTCATAATATTCTAATTTTTAGGATCCTTTCTATAGAACACGTTGCATGATATAAGTACCATGCCACATAGGATTGAACTTTCTTAACCCCAACGGTTCTTCGGCGTGGTCATAAAGGAGAACCAAGTCACCCTTTGTGTACTATCGGGGACAGATAGACTTATCGTATTGAACCTTAACATGTCATTTATTCACTTCAGCGGTTTTAGAGGCATCTCAATGCTTCTCATCGAGGTTCTATAGGTGTATGAGGTGTTCTTCGAGATCGGTCATGTCAGGTAGGAGCTCGATTGCCAACTTAAGGGAAGGGATTTCACATTCAATAGAAAGAATCGACTCCACACCATGTACTAATTGAAATGGTGAGAAAATGGTGGAAGTATTTACCATGGTTTGATATGCCCAAAGTGTAAGGTAGAGCATATTCCAGTTAGATTTACTCTGACTGACAACTTTTTGCAAAATGGTCTTTAGATATTTATTCACAACCTCTACTTGTCCATTTTCCTGGGGATAATAAGGGGAAGAATGATCATGTGTAAACCCTAGTTTCAATTCCAATTTCGTCAACATCTCATTCTAGAAGTGACTGCCATGATCAGTGAAAATATATTTTGGGATTCCAAACCAGGCTATAATTTGACTGAATATGAAAAATGATGCAGTATTACCATCATATTTAACAGTAGGCATGGCCTCAACTCATTTATTAAAATAATCCACGGCCATGATAATATGTTGGTGCTCCCTAGACGAGGCTAGGTTGTAGTCAATGAAATCCACCCCCCATTTAGTGAAGGGATCAATGATGATGACTGGGTGAAGAGGAGATGGGTGCGAGTTCATATTTCGAGTGTACACTTGGAAAGAGTGACACTTCCTAACCGCTTCAATGTAATCTTTAAAATTTGACGGCCAAAAATAACTACCTCGCAATATCTTTTGGGTTGTCTCAAGCTGGGATAAATGACCACCACACACCCCACTTTGAAAGTCATTGAGAATAGCTTCATCCTCATCATGATTGAAACAATGATGAAAAATAGTGTCCACCCCTCGACGATACAAAGTTTTGATGATAATAAGGTAGTTTTTAGCCTGATGATGTATACGTCATCAGTCATCTCTCGAAAGATGCTGGGGGAGCTTCAGGGTTTGAAGGTAGATTAAAATATATGTACTAGGGGTCTGAAGACAAGATAAGGAATATATGTTCATCCACTAATGAATCATCATGAAAAATATCCTCATCTAGTCTAGGGATGTCTAACATCAATTCTACAAAAACTAGCGCTTTCTTGGACTTCGTAGAAGAAAAATCGAGATCAAATTATTGCAAAATAAAATCCACTTACTATATTTCCCCCCTATGATACGCCTAGTAAGGACATATTGAAATGGATTGATATCCCCAACCACAATAGTTTTGCAGAGTAATATATAATTTCGTAATCTCTGAAGTGCATGTACATTGGCCAAGGCTAGCTTCTCTACGTGAGAGTATTTTAGTTGAGGACCAACTAGATTTTGACTAAGGTAGTAAACAACATGCTCATGGAGATCATCCTCCTCCTCAACTATTACCATACCAACCAACCCTTTGGACATAGCGATATAAAGAAAAAGGTCTTTACTATAGTCTGGGGGCTATATCGGAGGCATTGATACCAAGGGTTTCTTAAGAGCATCGAAGAATTCAGGGGCTCGCTCATCCCATAAGAAAGGAGTGTCCTTATTCAAAATAAACATGAAACTTTTAGTTATATTGGCATAGTTAACTATGAAGCAACGCAAGAATTTATCCTTCCCATGTAAACCTTGAATTTGTTGAATGTTGTACGGGGGAGAAAACCAAAGTATTTCCTCAACCTTCATAGGATCCACCATGATCCCATGCTCAGAAACTAAGAATCCTAAAAGACGATCAAACATAATGCAGAATATGCACTTGGGAGGGTTCAACCAAATGTGATAATAACAACATCTCTCAAATACTAGTCGAAGGTGAGTCAAGTGATCTACCCTCCTTATAGAGTGAGCAGTGAGATCATCTAGGTAACCTTCGACGATATGTTTAATATCGTGAAACGTGAAGGTCATGGCACGTTGAAAGGATTTTCTAGTGTTTTTAAGACCGAAAGGAATTTTTCGGTATGCAAAGGTACCCCAAGGAAAAATAAATATCATCTTGCGTTGATCCTTGTTTTTGATATAAATTTGATTATAATCTGAAAATCCATCCAGAAAGGAAAAAACTTTGCTTCCCACACACTCATCAATAATCTGGTCAAGAAAAAGAGTGGGGAAATCATCTTTAGGACAGACTTTGTTCAGGTCCCAAAAATAGATACCTACACGGACGATTCCTTTCCTTTTATCAAAGGGAACAGGGTAGGACACCCATTCAGTCAAGGGAACTGGGTAAATGAAGCTAGCATTGAGTAGCTTCTCCACCTCTGCCTCAATAGCGGGGGCCTTCCTAGGATTAATATCTCTAAGATGTTTCCGAATAGTTTTATCATTTAGATAAGTTTTAATCCAATTTTCAACAATTATAGGGTTGATCCCTAACATCTCTTTGTATGACCGAGAAAATACATCTCAGAATTCCTTGAAGAGATCGATGTAGATCTAAATTTCCTTAGGTGAACAATCTACACCAATATAGACATTTTCAATTTTACCAGGGGTTCGAGAGATGTTGATCGTGACAGTAGGAAAAATGTTCACCATGTTTCCTTCAACATAAATACCTTGCGTATCTAATGGAACCATGGAATGACCAACCATCTTACTTAGGTTGGACCTAAACTCATCCTATTCGATCCTAACAAACTCTGGGAGAAAATAGGATCGATGATGCATATCGTCCCAAGGCCTATCAGGACCAGACATGGCCTCTAAGATGACTTCATCCGAGGGTAAAGTATCTTCGAGGAAATCATGTGAACAATATGGTTAAACGGCCCATATGGGCTCTAAGAAAAGATCCAGCTCATTCATTTATGAGGAGGAAGTATCTGGCTCAACAGTAACTTCTAGAATAGCCTGATACACAAATTCTACTGCAGACAATGGAATTTCCATCCCAGTGTGCAAATGACCTTCTTATGACATAGTCAGGGAAGGTAGGGTCCAATGGTCATTGAAATATGAAGCACAGAAAGGAACATACCTCATCGACGAAGAATAATTACTAGATATGGAATTAATATATGAAATCGGTGTCGTGAAATAAAAAGTGCCCATCAAGGAGGAATACATCCTGACACCAACATTCTCAGTTTCCTACTGAGAATTATCAATAATGGGGACTGAAGGCCCCACCGATGCATTAGGACCATGATGCGCAAAGGATAATTGGTCAATTGTCACAATATTCCCTTCATGAGGAAATCATAGAATACAAAACACCGACGATACAACGATTGTCATAGCATAAGCCCAATTATGCCCTAGTAGTAGATTATAGTCATGAGGTGCATCAACCACCTTGACCTCGACCTCCATAGTCTTTCCACCTAACTGGACTAGGAAAGTGGGAAGGATACTATGGGGTTTAAAAGAAATCCCATAAAATGCATTCAACATGGTCATGGATTGAGATAGGGGCAGAGAGCCAATGTCTTTCTGACAGGCTAGAGACATCACAGATGTTGAAGCACCTTCATCAATTACAGTACGCTTGATGGTAACTTTCATGTAATCCAAATGGATTTGAAAGGCCACATGGTAAGGTAAGCAAGGATTAATGTCCATAACATCAAACTTGATAACCTTTGAGCCACTCGGTTCTAGAGATCCTAATGCATATACAAAGGTGTTCCTCTATGAAGGACATGCCCAGAGCACCTCCAAAGCTCACATCACGCATGGGGTTTAGCCTAAATCCTAGACAATCAAGTAATTTTTGGTGACTTTGGCATTAGGATTGTGGGAAGAGCACTTAAGTACTCCTTTCGAAATACGAGGTGGAGGTTTTGGCTTATCGATCTTCCAAGGATTTTACTGGGGAGGAGGACGCTCTAGACCTAAAACAGTCTGTGAAGAACTATAATCCTGAAATTGAGTGACTACATGAATTTTAGACTTGACCATATTGACACAAATATGGCCACCATCATGTGCTGAAGGGTTTTAAATCCCACTCGACGCATTTTTTGTGTTCGAGATCCTTGAGGCCATATTTTGGTTATATGGAAATGGGTTCATCAGCACAGCAGGTTGTTGCACAATGAGCCTTGAGGCTTCCTCGATTTTGGGGCAGAAGTGGGTAAGGTGATCATCTTTACAAAGTTTACAAGGAAACTTCACCTTCCACTTTTCTTTATTTCCCTCACCAACATTATTATTCGATTTATCATTATTATTTTCATCCTTGGATTTATTATTATTATTCTTCCCACCCTTACGATTATTACCACATCCTTTCCTCTTGTTCCCTCCTGGTTGTTGGTTATCGTTTGGGTTTGATGATGACTATACAGAATGCACATCCACCGACGAGGTGGTGGAGGACGAAGCCTTAGCTTGTACTGCTACAGACTGGTTAAGAAACAAATCTTTGAGTTGATTCGTCACCTAGTCTATAGTCTTAGCATTTGCGGAGCCTATGATTCTATAGAATTGAGGCTCGAGCCTTTGTCTAGGGTCGTAATTTGACCATGGTGCATCAGGGAGAATTTGGTAAAGCATCCTAGATTGAGAATATATAAGGTACAATTGTTGGGCTTTGAAGATGGCTTCTTCCTTAGTTGTCGCTCTGTATGTAGAAACATCCTTTGAAATGTAAGGAAACAAAGACTTGAGGAACCATTCCAATAGAAACTTTGAAGGAATGTATACTTTAATCAACCTCTTTCATCTATGCCACTCTTGAATGTGATCGAAAATATGGGTGGTTTTATCTTGCCGAAGAGTTAATAAGATTTTTGGGTCGGTATCGTCACGAACTGGTAGTTGGAAGTGATTTAGGAAAACCAAAACAATCTGACTAAAATTTATGTAGGTTCCCCCAGGTAGCTCCATGTACCACTTCGCAGTGACCCCGATGAGGATGTGTTGAAATAGCCTCAAATGAATAGAATCGTCATTAAGGAAGTTATATGAGCAACATAGGTGAAAAATAGTTACATGATCACTTGAGTCTTTACCCTACTTTCCTTCAAACTTTGGAATGTTGGAAGGAATTTTGGTTGGAACGGAGGGCCATGATGGATCATGACACACAAGATCATTCATCAATTTTGACAATTCTGGAAAATTCAACATAGCCAAAAAAGGGAGTCGGGGTTTCGGGGTCTGAGTCCATGCTCCCAGGAAAGATTAGGTTTGATAAATTGCGGGCCAACCAGGGTTTTGGGATACACCATGGCCCTGGCTGGTAGGATAATATCCTCCTCCCAGCTGATTCATGAAATGTTCTAGGGGAACCATACATGCAGAGGGTGCTTGCAAAGAGAAACTGGCATGATAAGGATTATATAGGTTTCCCCCATACAAAGGAACTTCATGTTGGGGGTTTCCCATACTGTAAAACTAAATCCCTCTACATAGAATACCAAAGGAAAGTGGGGGGTTCACCTTAATAAAACAATTTGTTGGAATCGACGTGGAGGAAGAAGGAATGACAAACAAAATATAGGAAGTAAACTGACTACCCATTTGAGCACTGCATCGTGGAGCATTGAATCTAGGATTAGGCCTAGAGGAAAGAGGATTCCAACCTCCAACTGTAGGAGTCACTTGAGGGATATGACCTCCACCAAACAAGAAATGATCATAAGGAGGATTCATGCCCCCAGACCCAAAACTAGGATTTGTATTAGCCGTCAAAATGGAGGATGAGAAGTGTGAGGTAGTGTCAGACATACCAAAAGAAAAAGGATTAGAGGCCGAAGGTATTGACTGAGTACTATGATTTGGCATACAATAAGGGAATACAAAAGGATTCATTCCCATGGGCTGAGTAGAGATCATGGGTTGGGTAGCATTAGATGAGGGAGCTTCCGACATCCAAATTGTCAATGACAAGGGAGTCAAGGGGACCCCACTAATCAAAGAGGATAGAGGAGTTTCTGAGATGTTCATATCTGACTCAGTACTCATGGTAGGATGATAATGAGCCTGGGAGGTGGATATATATGCACCAAGATTATTAACTCTGCATCTTTTATAAGGCGTCTTTGGTAAAGGATCAATACGTGGTGACAACTTCAAAAGATAAATATACTGACGAGGAGGCTGGTCTTGCTCCACGATGACTGAGAAATCAAAATACAATATAAAATACCAAGGCCAACTAATAATCAGAGAGAATACTCCTAAATAAATCAAAATTCCAATGCACACAAATAGGAGATGATGGTTGAAAGGGACCTCTTAAACTAAAGTATGTATGCCTTGCCCAAGAGGGACCTGATACTCCACAAAAATAGAGTGGAGGTCTCAGAGTCAATTATAAGAAGAATTCTAGGCTTCACAACACAGTTGGTTAGATCCCTCTGGAGAGGAAATCCTCCATAAAGTTTGTTTGTTGTTCGATCCCTATCCGACTCAGAGTACCTGCAGAATAACCCCTGCAAGCAACCTATGTGCTTACCTATGTCAAACAACTAGATTCACCATGATATAACCAATGTTTAGGTGAGCAGTCGCAAGTCTAGTCCATCGTATGGGTAGGGTAGAAAATCTTGAAATCGTGAAATCATTGCCTCTCAAGGAGGTAAAGGCACTAGCAAGACCCCCAAATACGAATAGAACCCCAAAAATATCTATGATGCTAAGAAGGTATTATAGGTTTATCTCTGCAACCAACTTCACGTGACCTCATGCTTAACTCCAGTGTGATCAGAGCCTCCTGAGGAAACAAATTATATAATGAGTTTCACCACTCCCTATTCAGACACATACGTTCAGTTTTATAGCCTTGGAGAAGTTGACTCACAAAATCATATTCCAAATCCCTAAGTCCTATACTTGTTTGTGTACCCTGAAAAATAAAATTGTTTCTAATCAATTTTAATTATTCAACATTAATTTTAATGGCTTATGCTTAATCAAGAGGTGTGATCGTGAAACTGATGGTATGATGACTCAGCATAAAAGAAGCAAATATAAAACCAATTCTAATGACTAGTCTTGATTTTCAATGAGATGGTATGCTTCTAAATGTTGTTTCTAAGATGCAATCTCTACAATTTCAATGAAGTGCAATATTTCCTAATATGCCAAAACTAATGTAAAGTAGCCAAAAGTGAAAATGACATAAGTAAAATGCAATAAAGATTTTTTTTCTTTGTATTTTCAATATAATAAAAATAAAATGAAAGGACTGAATAACAACCTCACAAGCAGATCCTACTGCAAGAAAAAGGAGACAAGCTAAGTAGGATACTAATAAGTAACTATCTAGACCAGTGTGCAAGGACAACAAAATGAGAAGAATGACAGGAAAGGAGTTCGCCCAAAGAATTCACCAATAAAGCTACTTCTTATCACTCTGTAGACACTTAATAGTCAGTAAATGGACCCAAGAAGTCTCATCAACCAACAAAACTCACCCAACAAACACCAAACTCAACCAAAAAGACTAAAGAGATAGTGTACATGATTGTCTAGAGAACAACTCGCATATGTACGCGCCCTGTCAAGGTAAAGCCTGCGTATGTCAAGGACGACACTACTTGGGCAAGGGTTAGGCCAAGAAACTCATATACAAGGAAAAATATAGGATGTAAAGCAATAAACAACAGAGAAACTCAGGAAAATAGAGAGCAAATAAAGGAGAAAAACACCCAGTACCCCAAAAATGAGATCTCCCCAGTGGAGTCGCAAATTCTGTTATGAGGAAAATCTCTCTATGGCTAGAGGAAAACTACAACAGATAGAACAACACCCAAAAATCAAATATAATATCAAGTATGCTATATAAATGAAATGTTGACAAGAGAAGGCTAGAATCCTACATCATCTTGACATCCGAAGAATACCATCGTTGAGAACGTGACCCACATATTTACACCTACAACTTGTCTTCAACAACCAAGATATGCAAGAATGTGGTAATGATATATAGTGCTAGCATATAAATCAGCATAATACATTAACATTCATAACAAATATGCCCATGGAAAGTATTATAAATATTTGCAAGATATCAATTAGACGAGCAAAGAGTATTTCTATTAATGTAATCAACAGAAGTACATAGGTAACAAACTTTTGTAACGGAAAATATCGAAAATGAGAAACTAAGTCCCTCCAGTTGGGCCTCCACCACTTAAATCCTCTACAAAGGCAAGCTCACATGTAGGATTCAATGAGGTTCTCCATCACAAGATAGGAAGATCTTGGGGGATGAACACAAGAAGTTCATAATTTCAAGGACAAAGGGATGCAAACTCAATTGAGGTGAAATTTCTCTAGAGTGTCTTTTCTCTCAATGATGAATTGTGTATCTTCAAGGCTCGGATATGGCACAATTTATATCCTCCAAATGTAATTGAAGGGTCGAGTCAGAGTGATTCCAGCATATGGAAGGTCAAGGATCATGGATCTCATGACATGGCATGGAAACCCAATGCAATTTTTATTTTTTCAGCACCAAACCCGATGTATGTGAGTTGTAATGGAGTATCATGCATACATGTGCTAGTTGTATAGATGAAAGGTCGCGTACATGTATAAAAATATTATTGTTTTAGCTCTAGAGTGGACCAAAAGATGAAAATGAAGTATGTAGATGGAAATGGAATCCCATCCAAGCAATACGTATGGAGTGTGGAAAAATTTGCAATAACAGATGCCCCTAATGTGTGAGGTTAGAGGATTATCTGTGATGGCTGAAATACATTATAATTCCCAGAAGTGGAGTAATGAAGACTCAACTGGAAGTACTAGTTGCTCATGAGAATATTACAATCTATAATTAATTTGTACACATGGCTGCCAATATGAATTACACTGTAGATCCATGTGGATATATATCAAATAGTTGTTCATGGCCATGAATAGGAAATACAAAGTGGAAATATTCCATAGGCTGTCATAGTCACGAACAAGACACAGTGTATTCCACTCTCAAAATCAACTGAAGATATATATATACAATGGAGTACACTATGATCTTCCATTATTACTAAATTCATATAGGTATTGGTCCAATGAAATACAACAACAGATATGGGGTGCTGCTACTGTAAGCTGGAGTTCTTCTAGACTATCCCTCGAAGGTGCAAGTCTACATTATGTGAATAGAGGAGTTGAAGTTGAACACAATTAGACTTCGTTTGGTTACCAATCATTAAGGTATATCGTTAACAAACGTGCGACAACCCATCGATAATGAAAGTAGGTGTCAAGGCACCGAGTACATTCAACAAGTGTGAATAAGGGTGTTGAGTTTCAACACTTGAAGAATCCATTGATTAGGAGACATTGATGTATTCCCAAATGTTGATGGCGAGAGAACCTACCACTGATGACTAAAAGACTATAGGTACTCATAGGACTCTAGATCTTGCTTCTAGAATAGATGATCAACTGAAGTTGATGGAAGGAGACTTGTTGAAACGAGAGCATTAAGGAATCTATCATCATCCAACACAAGGTACAAAGAAATAACTTTAAAATGAGGAGGATCTTGGATGAATAGGAAGTTCATGAACCAATGACCATGTGCGCCTCTCGCATGCACCAGATGCAAGTAGTTCATGAAAAGGACACTCTGAATAGCATCCAATAAGGAAAATTGTTGACAAATGAGATGAAACCACCAATAGAGATAATGGAATCCAAGACACTGCATGAATCCCAATGTGTGAATAGATTTATTGTCGTCAAACAAAAGGGAAACTTCCCAGGCAGTGACCAATGAGGATATGTCATCTATTGGGTTCAAGGTTACCTACCAATAATGAAAGTATGCCCAGGGTGCAAGGTAGGACAACAACTTCATGTGATTTTGAGATACATTGAGGGTATGGATGACATGCAAAGTTAAGATTTCTTAGAAATGGCTGACACGGAATTTATACTCCCTTTGAACAAGAGCATGAAACGTATGGACAAATCAGGAAGCATAGAATCAACATTGATCATTGACAAAATATTTCAATGCAGGAGGCATCAAAAAAATCCCCATAGGGAATGGAAGAATAACCAGTCGGAGGAGTAGACTCTAAGTAATGAGCTAAGCTTCCTAAGGTCATGCTAAACCCAAACCTTGGATGAAAAGGACTCAAGGTTTTTTTCTTTGTTCAAATGCGACACGAATGTTGTTGATAGGAGATAATATTATTTTCCCACCCGTTCTTGTTATATCCCTAAATTTCCCTACTCATGCATACATGGCCTTGGCCCTCTTACTTGCATATTTTTCCAAAGCATGCTGAGAAGCTCTTCTTAAAAAACCATTTTTTGGAATATGTACATGTCCTACACCATTACATCCCACGTACATATGCTTGTTCCACCACTACATCTCGCGTGCATATGCATGTTGCACCATTACAGCTCGCATATACTTGCAAAAGTTGCAAAAATAAAACGTTGCAAGGAATTCGTTGAAATTTACGGGCTATTGGAGGTTTCCCAACAAATCCACCTACTATATCCCTTCACCCAACCAAATAACCATCCTTTTGTCATATAAAAGGATGTGTTGGGGTCTCATTTCCAAGGTAATCATAAGAACAATGAAACTTTGCCCGATTTCACTTCCCCTCCTTGCACAAGATATTGTTGCCTTTTGTGAGAAATTGCCTCAGCATTCCCTCATCATCCCCTTCTTCCTCCATTTAACCCATTCCCTTCCATAGAAGTGATCAAAAGGTTGAGAGAAGAAGTTAATACAAGGTTCACCTGGAGCATGGTAAAGAGGACCCCAGACCAGGTTCGTGGAATGGTGGCCAACTCAGATTGTAAGGTATAATCTTTGTATTATGAATAAAAGAATCACATTTTCCTGTCCCAAATGATGGTGTCCTGAGTAATTGTATTGATTTATACTTAACATTTTACATCTAACCCTAACTTATGTACAAAATAGCATGCTTGTAGTTCTTTGTTTGCCTATGTTTGGATGTAGGTGTTACACRTCAAAATTACTCACTCCAATGATGACCTATTGTCATCATTACCAGTGTCAAATTTTATCCTTAAGTGTCGTAAGTGTCGCAGACCTTATACAATCATATTTCCTATGTCATGTCTCAAAAAACATTACAAAAACACTTAAGACACCTTCAAAGACTATTTTAAGAAGGGGAAATCACTGTACAAAGAGCACAAAGGTTTTACCATGGAAAAAACCACTCAAAAGTCATTTTTGGAGGCCAACGCTCCCCTACCCACTGTTAGGTAGTGCTAGCACTCCCTTCCCTCCTTTGGGGGAGCGTTGCAACACTTTGTGCCCCATTTTGAGGGAGCACTGGCTTGTTTGAGGGAATCTTGGACTGCTGAGGAAAATTAAGGATAAATCCCCCTCATCTCTGGAGTTAGCTGGATTCGAATCTGAGATCAAGGCTGGATCTTAGGGAGGATCCACAACTGATGGAGAAAAATACTCAACCTATCCCAAGAATCTCTAAGGTTGTTAGGCCTGTCCAATCCTATATAAGGAGGCCTCTTCATGGTGAAAGAGAGAGACATTGAAGGCATCAAACTTATGATATCATAAGAAAGATAATAAGTGAAGCATAATCATTCTACTTATGGATCATTTGAGCAAAGGGTTTGGACAAAGAGAGCTTGGTGAAGCTATTGACACCAACAAAAATGAAACAAAAATCTGGGGATTGAACCTGGAGCCTTGAGCATAGTTCTTTTCTTGTGTCTGTTAAGCCCTAATATTGGCTCATTACCCCTTAACTGGGGCATATTATATTATTAATGTTATTTTATTTATGTCAGCTTTAGGCCATTAGTTGTAATTATACCTCCTAGTCTCCTATATATACCAAGGAGACATTTTAATTTTGAATCATCTTGTACTTGAACATTTAAGTGGGGTAAAAGGAGGTTTCCCCCTTGAAGAGGATTATTATCTAAAATTATCTCTTTTTCAAGGCGTTGAGTACTTTTTCTAAGGATTTTCTATGCTATATTGATATTTGGTTCTTAACATATGGTATCAGAGCTCAAGGTCTTGGGGTTTCTCTACTACATATGAGACACCTTGGCATCTTCGCTATAATTTTTTTTCTAAAATGTTTCAGAAGGAATGGCTTGGAGAATATTTAGCAGACAGATAAAGGTACATTGGGTTCAAAATTAAGCTCCTGAGGCCTTATAATTTCAGAGATACCTCCTGTACAAGATAGGATTATGGAATCATCCTGAACTGAGTCATTGCGGAACTTTCGCTATAAAAATTTTTCTGTAACATTTCAGAACCTGAACTCTAGAGGCTATTTATAGAAATTAGTAAGGTATTTGTGATAAAAATTTCAGCTTCTGGGTCATCTTAAATTTGTAGATACACCTTGTGTAAGATAGGGTATCTGACTAGTCCTATTGACTAGTCTCAAGAAGGTGTTCCAGGTAAAACAATCATAACTTCTTCCTAGAGTATCCAAATTGTGTGGGACTAGTTTCATTGGATTGTGGACAGTTTGTAGTATTTCTGGAGTGAGTTTCAAAATTTTATATCAATTATTTTGTGTGGGGAACACTATACAAGTGAGATCTCATGGAAAGGACAAAAATTGGCAAGTTGTGGGGAAGTTACCGTAAATTCCACTTGGCACAGCCAATTTTGATCAAACCTGTGGCATTGCAGAGAAGAAATATCATAGAAATACATAAAATAAAGTTTCATACCCAGAAGGGCCAAAACTTGGGAGATACAACAGAATAAATATTGTCTAGCAGAACCACCTCAAAATCAAGGTTCAAAAGTGATACTTGGCCAACATGCCAACCAAAAAGGGAACTTCTACACCAAATAAGCCTCCATAAAATCCTACTTGGACTCCTTATGAAGGTGAAGAAATGCGTAGGGACATAAATAAACTACAAAATAAGATGGATTCAATGGAAGCTAAGTTGGATACTAAGATGGATTCAATGGAAGCTAAGTTGGATACTAAGATGGATTCAATGGAGGCTAAGTTGGATACTAAGATAGATGGTTTAAAAGGGGAGATCATGGAAGTATTGAAAATTTTTGTAACAGAGAAGACACCTAAAAGTGAAAATGCATCCCATGAAATTCATGATGAGGACACAAGGAAGGTGAATCAAGAATGGAGAAACTCCAACTTTGGTTTGAAGACCAACCACGTTCCTAAGATTGATATGAGGAAGTTTGATGGCAAGGACCCAATCGCATGGATACTTCATATGGAGCAATTCTTTGATCTCCATAATGTGCCACATACACAAAAGGTATGAATTTCTTCTTTATATTTAGAACCTAATCAATTTGTATGGTATCGATGGCTTTGTTGTCGCAAATCACTCATCACTTGGACAATTTTCACGGAAGAAATGATA
>JASDQU010264010.1:0-15426 GCA_032191745.1 Picea mariana | reverse complement strand
AGCAACAACTATGCATGCATACTACTTATATACTAATGGGTTAGAAATCAAACATAAACTAATCAAATCATAGAAAGTTCATGAATTGGGATGGGAAAAGCATTCTCTTTATTACCTAAAATGAGTCAACTTACAAAAGTTGAGACCGGCCACCACTCCTTGAACTTGATCTTGGGCTCCTCTTCTTCTGTCCTTCAACTGCTTTGCTTTAAATCTCCTTTGGCATTAGGAAAGGCTAAAGGGTTGGGACAATGGAATACATAAATGGGAAGAGTTTCTTTGCTATATTTTTCCTCTTCCAAATGGTACCCCTACCCCTTCTTTTATAGGCTAGAAGGAGCTAGGTATTTGGGTGAACCCTCAGCCATGAATGGGTGGGAGTTTCAGTTAACTCACCCATAAATTTTTGTTCCATCGACAACTTTCCTTTTTTCATGCTTTTGTCGGTCCACGCGGGCTGTTGTGGGTCAGCCAGCATGTACACGCGTGCAATAATGGGTTAGGGCTCGTGGGCCTTTACACAAGAGGATTTTCAAAGAGTTGTTCTGCAAAGTTTTTGCAAAGAAGGGATATGAGTTGGCCTAATGCCAGGTAAGCATGTGTGGTGCAATATAGGGTTATAACAAACACTCAGGGAGTTGCTGCTTCCTTCTATTGGGTGCTATAGAAACCAGAGAGTTGGTCCTTTCAGTAAGTTGCAACTTGCAAGACAGATGTGGTAGCCTCACAAAGAGTTGGTTCTCATAAGAATGATAATGTAAAAAACTTATATATTACTTATCATATCAAGAAGAAGAGGTTTTTCCCTTTCGGGGTTTCCTCAGGAAATATCTGTCTCTGTGTATTTCATGTGTGCGATTGATGTTTAATATTCTAGTGCTTACTTCCCTCTATCATTGTGATTATGATTGAGTGTTCTATGAAGAGTTTAAAATGGGTATAATTGTTTAAGCACAATAACAACTATTTCACCCCCCCTCTCATTTGTCCAACATAGGCGGTGAACCATGGTTAAACTTGTGTTGTGTCATTGAATGTATGCACCTATATTGTTTTTATAAGTAATTACTAGATGAATGAGTGAAAGAAATAGTTAGATTTTACACTCCACATGCATGAATTTAATGACTGCTTTAATCATATGTTAGATTAAAAAAATAAAGAATACAAGGTACAACCACATATCTCCACTCATTCCCAGGCTGCAAGCACCTGAGTATTGCAACCACCCATAGAGATATCTCAGGTGAGACTACACAGTACACCCTATGTGCTACATTGCCTTCTGGTTTACCAGGGTGGGCAATAGTTTTAGAAATATGAACAAGATTGATGAATTCGCAGGCCAGTTACACATCCTGAATCTAAAATATGTTGAACGAGTAAAAAGGTTCGACCCTAGTGTAATTTTTGTAGAATATTTATTGGTTGTTGGTTTCAACAATTCTTTGATTAATGCTATTCTGAATGAAGACGAAGATAATGTATCACGCACTCCCGCTTGTGACATTGGTGACCTCGAAACGATACTCAACACCAATGAGTCATATAAGAAGAGATGAAAATGTTTGGGTGAGAAGAGTTCCCAATCCCTGACCGTCACTCCAAAGAGTACAAAATATCAGAAAAGTGCTCCAATGACCCAACAAATTAATAAAGTAACCCACAGTTCTTCAAGAAGAGGTGGAGATAAGAACTCTCCTTCGGGAAAAATTGAAAGTTCCCACAAGCTTCCCTTGAGGAAGAAAAGAAAAAACATTGTGCAAGAAGATAAGGGACCTCGAGGTGAAAGCGACATCCACGACCTCTCCTTGAAGGATATGGAACTTGAAATTGACATCGAAAAAGTGTTCCCCCAAGTCATCCATCTAGAGAACACTGCTCACTAGAATCCTCAAATGGAAGTAATTGAGAGCAAGACCTTTGATGAAAAAGATTCTTTTGTATTTCAGAGTGTTATTTTTGACAGCGAAACCAAAAATTTGGTTATCGAGAAAAGATATGTAAAGAATAAAAAGGGGAAATATCGTTTAGAGATTAACCTACAAAACATGCGACCTTCCCAAATTTCCCAAATTCACCGAGCAACTGGAGATGCTCTAGATAATTATATTGGATACCTTGAAGAAGATAATTTCAGGTTAAAGGAAAGAATCAAAGAATTGGAGAAAATTCTAATTCCTCTTCGAGTACTTGCTAGTCCTTTAGCAATGATCGGGCCTACCACACCTGCAACAAAATTAAAAGGATCGGTAATCCTTCTCACATCACACAGGGGCTATTTGGAGATGAATATCAAGAAAAGAATGGAATTAATTACAGAGGCTTGGGATATGTCAAAGAGCATGGTCTCTTTTGGAACGAGAGCACACACCTTCCATGAATATTTACAGGCAGATTTGAAAAATGAAGAAGGTTTTTACCTCGATATGGTTGTACCCTTTGGTTTAAAATTTACCAATATAACATAGTTGAGAAGAAGAGAGGAGTATCTCCCTTCTTCGAACCGAATAAAAAAACTAAACACATGCTGGAAGGAAAAGGTTAAGAACCTGGATATTATTGTCCAAGCATGCAACTAGGACATAACCAGAAGAGAAGAATTATTCAAAAGGTTGACTAAAATAGACCTAGCCGGGAGAACCAATGAGGTCCAAGACCCCAAATTGATTCTCAACTCATTTTTCTTAAACAAGAAATCCTTTGATGAACAAGTTGATATCTTTAAAGGGTTATCATTTGAAAAATTCTATGGCATTCTTGAGTATAGCGAAGATGACATGGAAAACTGGCTAGTCGATTATTGGATAAAAAGATATTGAAGAAGCTTTGATTAATATTTCTATTGATCTAAGGGACTTGGAAGGTGATCTCTTCAATATAAAATTCGGCATGAAATCAATGTGGCACCAATGAGGAGGTACATCGAGGAGTGGTTTAAAAGGGTTGTCAAAAAACTTACCAATGAAGGGAAAAGGATGGTTGAGAGGGTTCCTGTAACTGCCGATGAAAGCCATAAAATGACATCAGCGAGCAAGTGACACACATGATATACCATCATAGTAAGTTCATATTGATCGCATATTTCTATCTTTATCAAGCTCTTCATCCAGTTACTCCACCTCTTTAAATAGAAAGGTTTAACCGAAGACTAATAATTTCCTTTTTCTTCTTACGAGGTCTTGTTGTCTTCCACCGCCCACTTTCTTATTTCTATAAAATTCATTCTTATACATAGTTTTTTTATGGTTTGTGGGATCCCAAATACCAGTCATTATGAAAAACACATTTAAATTTTAGAGAATATGTATTGAACTATATATTTTTTAGAAATTCCAAGAGAGCTATTTTGAGAACAATCTCGACTATACTTTGTATCCCAGTTTTTCTAAATATAAAGTATTTGAGGTTGATCTATCATTATATTAATGTAATATGCCCATGTATCATTCTGTCAAATTTCTCTTATGCATGCAAATCATTTTCTTTTATTTTTTATGTGATCATAAATCTTTAGCCCTACTATGATGGATGTGAAGAAATTTTTTTTATTTGATTTAAATATATGAATGTATGTGTTTCATGGTCCGTTCTCAGGAACTTTCTTTAAAAAGAAAATAAAAAAAAAAAAAACATTTTTTTTTTCTTTTGTATATATTTTTACTTTCGTTCGACAAACTTCTATAAAAGTCCCACATTTTAAAAATATCGAGCAAAGGAGTACCACCTCTATAAAAACATAGGGGGATTTGTATCCTCGTGAAGTTGTCATTTTGGTCCTAATGGATTCAAGCGTCAAAATTTTTGGCGACCATACCGAGGACATGAACTGAAAATTTTGAACCTGGCCCAACATTTTTGAAATAATATATTTCTTTACCCGAGGGTAATCAATCCAATTTAGAAATTGGATTGAATAATCAATGAAGCATTTTACACTAGTTGTATAATCTGGTAATATTACCAACCCATACTTGAGAAGAAATAGAAGGGTCTTGGAAGATCTTATTCCAAGAAGAAGATAGAGAAATCCTCCGAAGACAGAGAAGAGAAGAATAACCGAATCGAAGAAATCAAAGATTAGCTACAGAAGCACAAGGACAAGGTCAATATTGAAGTTGGACGAATACAAGAGATCCATTACCAGGAGTAGAAGTAAGTAACTCTATGTCATTAGAAGTTAATCCTGAAACCTCCTCAGAAATGGTAGTGAGAGACGAACAACCTCGAAATGAGCATCATGAGGAGAGACAAGGAGGTGAAAGAGATGTTGCAAGAAACCAAGGAATCCTAGGGTTTGGAAATAGAAGGAGGGTAAGATATTCCCCTGTTAATCTCATAGTTGAACAACATGAGCTCCATGTTCTCCCTAAGGGCACCTTAAAGGAATTTTCTAGAGATCGGACAATTGATGCAAAGAGGCATCTGCACTTATTTCTTGACGTTTGTGACTTTCATCGAGTTGAATATGATGATGTCATGGTGAGGTTGTTTCTGTAAAATTTATCAAAAAGAGCTTATGAATGGTATAAAATGTTTCCTACTAGATCCATTCGCTTGTTTAATGACCTCAAAGCTATGTTCCTAACAATGTTTTCCCCTCCAATTTTCTACCATACCCTCCTCACAGACTTCACCCAGATTGGGTTGAGGAAGAATGAAAGGATACAAGATTTTAATCTCAGGTTCAATAAGACCTTGAGTAGAATCCCAAAAGACAAAATAGCAAATGACCTAGTCATTCTTGGTTGTTATAAGAATGCAATGCCCCAGAATGTAAAATATGTCATCAGAACATATCAAATGGATACTTTGGAGGAAGCAATGACAAAGGCCATTGAGATTGAAGAAATTATGATTGAAATGGGTGTTGACCCTGACATTATACTAGGAAGAGTACAAAGATAGATGGGAGGATTGAATATTGATAATCACGGAGCTTCCAACTTGAGAAATAATGAATAATTAAAACCTTGGGTGGCTTGGAATCAAATGATGGGGGGAAAGATTTTTTAAAGGAACCATACCTGAGGTAAAATTTGATCCTGTGGAGGCACAGGAAACAAAGCAAAGAATTGAAATTGCACAGATGAATAAAACCATCAAACAAATGCATAACGAAATAACCAGACTCAGAAGGGGAGATAATTACATGCCAAACCAAAGAATGTCGATTCCCAAACAAAGGAGGAACCCTCCCCCCAAAAATAGAGTCAGGTTCGAGAAAACTGACGACGCACAAAGACAAAGAGCTCCTAGACAACCTACTCCAAATGCGGTTGTTTTGGATGATGTCTATGATGAGAAATTGATCGAGAAAGAAGGTTATTACTTACTTGATGAAAGTTCTGAGATAGTGTAGATGGATGGATGTGAGGCGTCCATGTGTATATTGGGAGAGGGAGACAACAATCCTAACTCACAAGAAAATGTCACCTAGACAAGAGGGTTTACAAATAGACCAAAGAATAAAGGCGACTCTAACAAAGAAAAAGAAAAAGGAAAAAGAAAATGAAAAATTATAAAATGAGAAAGTGATAGATGGAACCAAAAGGAAACACATGGCATCAAGTTCCAATCAAATGACATATAATGTCATGGAGGAATTAAGTAAGTTGAGGATAACTCTGTCTTTTATCGAAGTGGTAAAGATTCCTCAAAAGAGTTAGAACATATTGAAGTTGTCGGATGATCCATTAGAAAGAACTGAAGTTGTCATTACCATTAAAAAACATAGCCAGATCCCATTGACTGCCAAGTTGAGAGGTAAAATTTTTCCCTTCTACATTTCAATTGAAAATCATGATGTTGCATTACATAACTGTTTAGTTGACACTGGCGTGAAAAATAATATAATTCCATTTGCGATCATGGAAGCATTTGGCATGAGTTTCACTAAGTATTATGAAACTAATGAGAGAATATATTCAATTAACTCTAGAAAAGTTTCAGCATACAGAGCAATCAAGGATTTTTATGCTTGGATTACAACAGCCCCCCATATCATCACATTTTTTAATATTGTTTTGGTAGACTTGCCTCTGGAATATGGGGTTGTGCTAGAAAGATATTGGACCTCCATGATCAGTGGATATATAATGAATGACGATAGTTGTATGATGTTATCATACAAGGAAGGAGAAATGATTAAAGTACCTCGTGAACCTAAAAAACCTTTCTCCTTCAAGAAGAAGGATAATGAATTTATGGAAGATTGTATAGATGTTAGGATTGGAAACTATGTTATCTTGGACATGGAGCATAATGAAATCATAGAACGCGTTCAAGGCTTGGAAGGCCCAGAATATTTTTTTGAAGGCTACTGGAGAATTTCATTCGATGGAGCATGTTATAAATCTTGAAAAAGAGTTGGAATTGTTCTCATGAGTCCAGATAAGATGATGCATCCACATGTTGTAAGACTGTACTTCCCATGCACGAATAATGAAGCACAATACAAAGATTTGATCCAGGGGATGATCCTCAGACAAGGAATGAAAATAGAACATCTCACTATGACTGGAGATTCATAGTTGGTCATCAATCATGTTACCGAAAAGTACAAAATAAAAAAGGAAATACTTAAGTTGTATTTCAAAAGAGTTAATGAACTGATGGGATTTTTCATCTCTTTCAACATCGCTTTAATTCTGAGGGACAATAATCAAAAGGATGATTCACTAGACTTGGAGGCCTCATTATCAAATTGAGACGATGTCCTAAGAAAAAATTCTTTCCAGATAGAAAGAGCTTTTCGTCCATCCGTGCCCAATAATATTGAGTACTTACAAGTATTTGAGAATGATGAACACTTGGAAAAAAATTTTGTTAAACACTGATTATGAAGAAGACAATAGCTCAATTGTCATCCTGAAACACTGTATACAAGTTGAATCTTTGTTTACAAAAGACGATCATGCCAATAATCTTCTTGAAAAAGTTTCAGTTTGAAAGGTGCAAGAAATAAGAAAAGCCAATATTGGAATGGACCAGTCCCTGAAATATGTCAACTTGGGAGTTGATTGCACTCCCAAAGAGGTTGATCAATATGTGTCCTTATTCAAAGAATATATTGATGTGTTCGCTTGGACCTATAATGATTTGAAGGCCTATGATAAAACAATATTTTAGCATATCATTCCTTTGAGGGAAGAAGATAAACCAGTGGAACAAAATATAAGAATGATGAATCCCACCTGAAACCTCTGATAAAAATTGAGTTGGAGAAGTTGAAGAAGGAAGGGATAATTTATCCCATCAAAAATTCAGACCGTCTTTCAAATCCAGTGATTGTAAGGAAGAATACCGAGGAAATACAAATGTGCGTTGACTTCAGAGATATTAACAAAGAAAGCATAAAAGACAATTTTCCATTGCCCAACATGGAGTTTTTGCTATAGCAAGTTACTGGATTGGCCTGCATGTCCATGTTGGATGGTTTCTATGGATATAATCAGGTTTTAGTAGTTGAGGAAGATAGAGCAAAGGAAAAATTTATCACACCATGGGAGACATATGCATATGCTAGAATGCCCTTCAGTTTGAGGAATGTTGGAGCCATGTTCAAAAGGGCTATGGATCATGTGTTCAACAGATTGATGAAAGTTTATGGAAGACTATCAATATGACTTGGTAGTGCATTCAAACAAAAGGGAGCATCTCATCCATAATTTAAGAAAGGTTTTTGAAATATGTAGATTATACAACATTTCTTTGAACCCAAAGAAATACTTGTTCCATGTGACTCAAGGCAAGTTGTTGGGCCATATTGTATGCAAGGAAGGGATTTACATAGATCCAAAAAGATTTAAAGAAATTAATGATCTCAACCCCCCAACACATAAGAATGTATTCCAGTCATTCTTTGGGAAAATCAATTTTGTTTGAAGATTTGTCCCTGATTACGCAAGAATCGTAAAAATTATCAATTTGTTGTTGAAAAAGGAGTAGAGATTCGAATGGACAACAGATACTCAGGAAGAATTCAACGATATCAAAGGGTCAATCACCATTTCTCTCATCCTCATTAGTACAAACTTCCAGAGATATTTTATTTTCTATTCATTTACTACAGAGGCATTCAGTACATCTGTCCTTACTCAAAAAATAGAAACGGAGAAGAACTCTCAATAATTTTTATGAGAAAAAAACTACATGATTATGAGTTAAGGTATTCAAAACTCGAGAAGAAAGATTTGTCTCTTGTAAAAGTTGTAGCACACTTTTAGACGTATATATTAAATTCCCATGTTATAACTTATGTTCCCTCTTCACCAGTCAAGATGCTTCTAAATCAACAATTGAGAGAATAGAAATGGGCTAGTTGGCTAGAAAAAATTCAAGAATATTATATCGAGATTAAAAATTTAAAGGAAATCGAAGTAAAAGGTTTATGAAAGCTCATTGTGAATGGAGACTTGGTCAATGGGATGATTTCAATCTTAGTCGGAGAGCCATTAGTTGATTTAGAATGGTACAGAGATATCATATTCTACTTAAGGTCTGTGTAATTCCCTATCACAATGAATCCCAAGAAGTGAAGGACTCTCAAGATGAAGGTGAACCAATACGTGTTGATTACTGACATAACTTTTTAGAAGGAATTTTGATGGTACACTACTAAGATGCGTCAATAAAGATCAATCCCAAGGATTGATCAAAGAATTCCATGAGGGAATATGTGGTGGACAATTTTCACCTACTAAAACCGCCACACAATAGTCAGAGAGACATTTTACCGGTCATCAATCTTCAGGGATTCGTATGTCGCAATAAGGAGGTGTCTATCATGTCAGTAGTTTTCAGGAAAAATGAAGAATGTTGCGATGCCTTTGCAACCGATTGTGGTAGAACAACCATTTTCCCAGTGGGAACTTGATGTCGTTGGGATGATTAATCCAAAATGTAGCAAGGGGCATATGTGCATTCTGAAAACTACAGATTATTTCACAAAATGGACAGAAGCAGTGGCGCTAAATAAGTTTTATGCTGAAGAATTGATTACATTCCTCAAGGACAACATTATGTTAAGATTTGGTGTCCCTAAAATATTTATCATAGATAATGGTTCGATATTCATTGGGTCAAAGTTCACAGAGTTTTGCAGACAGTATGGGATTATCATGGGTCAATCATCAAATTATTATTCACAAGGAAATGGCCTTGTTGAATACACGAACAAAACACTTGTGAAGATACTAAAGAAAAATATTGATAAAAAAAAAGAGGAATTGGCATATGAAGCTGACAAAATCATTATGGGAAAGAAGAACAACCCCAAAGGATAGCATTAGGATGTCTCCATATCTATTGGTTTATGGTAAAGAGGAAAAAATGTCAATTAGCCTTGAGCTTAATCCATTGATCTATGTGGTTAATACTGAGGATACAGAAGACACTTCATCTATCCAGAAAAGAATTGATCAATTGTTGAAATTGGAAGAGGAATGAAGCAAAGCCCTGAATCGAACTTCTGAGAGGCAACAAAGAATCAAGAGATATTTTGATCAAAGCACAAATATGAAGAACTTTTAGAAAGGAGAACTGGTACTGCTTTGGAACAAAGACAAGGAGAATTCATCCATGTATACAAAGTTCAAAGCACTTTGGATCAGACCTTACATCATCAAAAATATATTGGGATTTAACTCATATATGATCCAAGACATGAAAGGAAAAAGGTTAATGTTTCCTGTCAATGGGAAATATTAGGTTTCTTCTCCTAAGCATTTCTTTCATTTTCATTGTACATAATTTTATTTTTTTCATTTTGTGTATTCTTAATATGACTCCATTCCCCAATGGGAGGAAGCACCTGGTCACGAGAGATTTCAGATTCTTGACAACCCAAAAGGGGTTATCATCCCATAGTTAGATCCTGTTGTTGAGGTCATTTCCCACTTCTGAAATTTCCCTCCCCTTTTCTATGTTCCCAAAATTTTTTCTCCCTTTCTTTTCCCTCTTCTATACTTACACGTTTTTCCCTTTCCTTTTTTTCCCTTCTACTATCCCTTTCTAGTTCTATACTTAGTCACACTTTTTTAGACAGCGGGTTCTCGGGTTGGCGGAATTAAGCATAATTACCTCCATCTATAACCTCACATCATGAGTTCGATCGACCACCATTCTTTTCCATACTTATCTGATTTTATGATCACGGGTTCTCGAGTTGGTGGGATAGAACTTTCATGCCCCCATGTTCCATGATATACATCTTGCACCAATTTTTTTTGTGATCTACACTTTGACCCCCAGAATCCGCAAACTTCCAATTCTCATTTCATCTACAATGCGCCCATCCCTTCCACCCTCGTGCCCTTCCCAATGCACATTTATTATGCTTTTAATGCTAACAACTCACCATACAAGTTCAAAAGTATTGTCATTAATAAGTGAAAGTCTCGAAGAGATTTCCTATTAAAACACATTAAAACAGGATTGACAGGGGATTATATTATCCCCCTCCAGTGTTCATTTGAGACATTATCTAGAGAAAATAAACGTTCTCATCAACTTATGGAAGTGACGTGACAACAATTCTATGGAGATACATTGAATATTTTTGGGTGTGAGGACCAGAGTTTTTTTTGGGTGTGAGGACCAGAGTTTTTAGTGGTCCAGAGCATATTCTTACTACTCATCCCCTTCTTCCCAGAAGGAACTAATATGTACATCTATAATTGTGCACGTAGGTTGTGTCCCAAAGTTATTTGACTATAAGGAGTTGGTCACCTGGCGCGTCGAGAGATATATTCCAAGCGAGCAGACTATTCAGTTGCAGGATGAATCCCCTATCTCTTTATCACCTCTGGTATTTTATAAAATGTTGAGACTTCATGAGTGAACACTTAATTTCAAGGGATAAGATTGCAGAGAGTTCTTAAAGAAGCGTGAAAATGGATTGGAACTCCTACCTGAATTCCTAGAGAACCCAACGGTCGTCCTCGAGGACATCATGAGATTATAGGTTGGCTCATTTAAAAATCGTTTTAGAGAAATTGCATGGATTTTCACGAGGATAACATGACAAGAAACTACAACCAACATCTTCTGGATGATTCATTACATTCTATATTTTATGGTCAAAGAACATGCCATCTTCGATTGGGGTAAGTTGATTTTCATTGAAATCTCTTCCCAATCATCACAATACAAGAAGGAGAAGAATTTTTTTATGTCATCTTATTTGGTTTTCGTGATAACACATTGTTGTCATTTTATGATATTATATGTCTGTAAGAAGGTAAACTATGAATTTAACCCAATCACCTTCTGGTATCAAACATTATGGAGGCACAAGGCCTCCCAATATTTTTATAAAGTTTTAAATGATTTCGTCTCAGTTTTTAAAGGCTTTTTGTTTGGAAAGGACATTCCATGGATGTCTAACTAGGAGAGTAATTTATTGGATAGGAAGGGAACACTTGAACAAATAGAGAATTATAACGTTATAAGCATTTTTGGTTCCAAGGAAAATCCTTCCTTACTTCTCTACCACATATCTGACAAAATGTTTGTTGCTGAAATAGCGAGGCAATACAACTATTGGTTGCAATTTTTCCATAAAAAGAGAAAAAATCAATCCATACCTCTGTCTTGGAAAGTTGCGGACTTCATATTCAGAAATATGAACAAGATTGATGAATTCGCAGGCCACTTCCATAGCCTAAATCTAAAATATGTTGAAGGAGTAAAAGGGTTCGAACCTAGCGTAATTTTTTTAGAACATCTATTGGATGTTGGTTTCAATAATTATTTCATTAATGTTATTCTGAATGAAGACAGAGATAATATCTCACACACTATCTCTCGTGACACTAGTGACCTGGAAACAATAGTCAACACTAATGAGTTGTACAAGCAAAGAGGAAAAGGTCCAAGTGAGAAGAGTGCCCAATACCTGGTCGTCACTCCAAAGAGTACAACATATCGGAACTGTGCTCCAATGACCCACCAAATTAAGAAAGTAACCCACATTTCTTCAAACAGAGGAGGAGATAAGAACCCTCCTTCAGGAAAAATTGAAAGTTCCCACAAGCTTCCCTTGAGGAAGAAAAGAAAAAACATTGTGCAAGAAGAGGAGGGACCTTGAGGTAAAAGTGAAATCCACGACCTCTCCCTCAAGGATATGGAACTCAAAATTGACATAGAAAAAGTGTTCCCCAACATCGACCAACTATAGAACACTACTCATCAGAATCCTCAGATGGAAGTAATTAAGAGTGAGACCTTCGATGAAGAAGATTATTTTGTATTTCAAAACGTTGTTTTTGACAACGAGTCCAAAAATTTGGTTATCAATAAAAGAGATGTAAAGAATAAAAAGGGGAAATCTTGTCGCGGTAGAATAGCTCTGTTTCCAGACAGATCTGTCCATCTGTAATGAAGATCACATTGGTAGGGATATAGGTTGACACATCTCCATCTTATGTTTCAATGACGGGTAACACAGTCAAGCTACCCGAACCTGTCTGGTCCGATCATTTAGCAACTCTTTCTAATAGACGAGAATGTAAATAGAAAGCATCCCTTGGGAAAGCCTCACGGCCTGGTGGTCAACGAACATCTTGCTTATCTATTTCATAATAACTTATCCATCACTATTGATGGTCAAGATCAAGTAAAAAACTTAACTATTCCACCACAAAGTTTACATTTGGTTCAGAATGATCAATATGTGGAATCAGAACAAATTATTGTCGAGGTTCATGCTAGAACATCTTCCTTCAAGGAAAAAGTTCACAAAAATATATATTCTGACCTAGAAGGAGAAATGCACTAGAGTACAGAGATGAACCTATGGAACATGTGGCCTTCCCAAATTTCCCAAATTCACTGAGCAACTAGAGATGATCTAGATAATTCTATTGGAGGCCTTGAAGCAGAGAATGCTAGGTTAAAGGAAAGAATCAAAGATTTGGAGGAAACTTTAATGCCTCTTCTAGTACTTTTTAGCAATGATTGGGCCTACCACACCTGCAACAAAATTAAAAGGATCAACAAGCCTTCTCACATTAGCTGTTGGTCACTATAATTGCTTAATTGATTCAAACAATCAAGTGATACATAAATTATAAACCCAGGGAAGTCTTTTATTTCAAAGATAACCACGCACAATATATGCTCAATTGCAAAAGTATCTTAGTGTTGTAGTAAAGAAACTTATACTAATCACATTTGCTCAAATAAACTAAAGTTCTGAATTAAATCACAGGAAAGTAACTTCCCTATTGCACCTTTAAAGATCAATCTAAGAATCCTGGATTACATTAAAATAACTCTTGCAATGAGAAAGAACAACTATTCTGCAATCAGAGAACATGACCCTTACTCTCTAACAGAGACTTCAGTGATAACACTCTTTCATGAAGACAGTAAGTAGAAGATAACTAACTCTATCTTAACAGAGAACAAGGTTATCTAGCTCCTTCCTTTCTAAGCAGGAGCCTTAAACCTTATGTCTGTTTAGCACACTTGTGAAGTGAGGTTTACAGAGAACAAGATAGTTTGATCCCTTCCTTTCTGAGTAGGGACCCTTAACCCAGTTTCTGGCTAGCACAATTACAGAGATAAATGAAATCTACAGAAGACAAGGTGTTTTGATTCCTTCGTGTCTGAGCAGGAACCCTTAACCAAATATCTGGCTAGCACACTTGCAGAAGTAAATGAAATCTACAGAAGACCAGGTGTTTTGATTCCTTCCTGTCTGAGCAGGAACCCTTAACCAAATCTCTGGCTAGTACACTTGCGGAAGTAAATGAAATCTATAGAAGACAAGGTGTTTTGATTCCTTCCTGTCTGAGAAGGAACCCTTAACCAAATCTCTGGCTAGCACACTTGCAGAGGTAAATAAAATCTACAGAAGATAAGGTGTTTTGATTCCTTCTTGTCTGAGCAGGAACCTTTAACCAGACCTCTAGCTAACACACTGGCAGAAGTAAATGGAATCTACAGAGGGTAGGATATTCTAATTCCTTCCTGTATGATTAGGAACCTTTAACCCAGTCTTCGCTAGCCTCATAAAATCACCACACAAGATTGCTGATAAAAAGAATTACAAATTCCATTCAGTAAACTAAGACAGAGTCAGTAGTGTTTCAGCAAACGACAGTTAAACAAAGCATAAACAGAAATTGTACTAACACACTTCTAACTAATGGGTGAATCTTGTGATGAAGGTGGGCCCTCCCTTCTCACAAGATTCCCCTGAAATGAAAAAGCTAGAGAAGGATACTCAAAGCAGTCTTATATTCATCTGTCGAAATATCGCATTACAATTGAAGAAATAGAACGTGTCCCACTTCTATGGAGTTTCTTCAATACATAAAACTTGGCGCCTCGACTGAAGAATTCCCGTTATTTAAAGAGGGAACCTCCTCGATGCAATATATCTAAAAATTACAATGTATATTTTAGTCGGATCTTCTTTCTAAACTAGAGCAAGATGTCCCGGTCTCACGCAACAGAAATGCTATTACAGGAGTTGGATGAGGTATTGTTGTTACACTGGAGTAATAGCTTCTCTCGTGGTTGCTGATGCTGTTTCAACATCGCAATTCACGGGCTGTTTCAGCCATGTGAATTGCGCTCTTGACTGTGTCAGCTTTGATCGCTAACTGTAACGGCTTCCTTGTGTTTCAGCATCGTTGGTTCTAGCGGTCTCTTCTGTGTTTCAGCATCTGCAACTCCAATGGTGTTTCAGCAACAGAAAGGAGAAAGGCAAAACAATTGTTGGACAGAGTTGTTTCGTCGATGAAAATGGTGATGAAATGGCAGACTGGAGTGTTTTGGGAAAATGAAAGGTGGTGTTTCAGCATTGTGAAAATCAGCAGTGCTGCACAGTAGTGTTTCAACATCGTGAAAATCAACAGTGTTGCACAGCGGTGTGAAAATCAATAGCGCTACACAGCGGTGTTTCAGCATCGTGAAAGTAAAATCGGCCCCTCCTAGTGGTTTTTCTTTGATCGGGATCCTGCAAAAATCCACTGTAGCGTGGTATTCTTTGACAGGGATTATTAGTAAATAAAATCTGATCTGATCTAATCTAATACTAAAGAAAATTAACTTAAAAGAATTAATTGCTATTAGGGGTAGAAACCCCCTCAACGAAAATAAAATGAGCATCTTCCATGCATGTGGCCTTAAAATCTTCTTTGGAAATAGGTCGTTGGTACAGACGGAGTCGATGACCATTTACAAGTAATGGAGTTCTGGAGTCATCGATTGTGAGGAGCCTTACTGTTCCATTGGGAAAAACTGTGTGTACTTTGTAAGGTCCAAGCCATCTTGTACGCAGTTTCCCTTGAAATTCTTTGAACCGGGAATCATACAATAGGGCCCAATTACCTTTTTGGAACTGCTTTTTCTTGATATTTTTGTCATACCATTGTGCTCTTTGCTGCTGAATTATGGTTGTTTGCTGAATGG
>JASDQU010264008.1:0-15448 GCA_032191745.1 Picea mariana | reverse complement strand
AGTATATGCACCATTGAGATGTCCACACATATCCACTTTATCTTCTTGTAATGAAAAACATCCAAATAAAGTTTGGATGAAACTTTGAAAACTGTGCGGCCGTTTTCGAAAAAATGATGAAATTTTGTTGATTTTAAAATGATCATAACTTCACTTCCCAGACTCTGTTTCGGACGATTGTCTTTTTGAAATTGGATATTTTCCCGAGAGGAATTCAAATATCCAATTTGTTTATGCAAATTGTTCTCAGAAAATATCATGATGGAGTTTGATTTGCGCGACTCTATTTTTGTCTCCTGAGATGCATGCATGATGCATGCAAAAGTGTCTGCATGTGACTCTTGAGATGCATGCCATATATCTTCCACATGAATTTCAGAAAATAAATTTGAAATGGAGTAGAAATCATTTTCAATTAATGGAATACAAATTTCTGCAAATACTTTTGTAGAAGACTCTTCATAATAAGAGGCTTGATCTTCTAATGGCTTCTCTTCTGGCTATATCTTTCTAATCTCCTGCATGAAATATTCACAATCTTATTTGTTCCCAAATAGAACCTCCAATATGGTCCATAATTCATTTGGAGCGAAGTCTCGTGTGACATCACATACTTGGTGGAGAATTTCTAGAGAAATAGTCCAGTAGATAAATCCTATGGCCATATCTTGTATATTGAGAAAGTCATTTTTCTCATCGACAGAATCAGGCTCTACTTCCATTTCCATAGTTATTTGGTACAAGCCTCTACATCCAAGATGAAGCAGAATTTTTGGCTTCCATTCCAAATAGTTATGAGGCATGAGAAGTATTTCCGACGAATAATCCATCTTTTTGTTGTCTTCAATCTTTTGTACCTGCAAAAAATGATTTGGTGTAGCTTTTGCTTAGCAGTCCATTGGCTATGATACCATGTAAATGTGTTGAACCTGCACAGAATAGATCTAGCTAAACAATGATACACACATTTGTAGAGAGAATTTGAGAAAGAAGAAGCAAGAGAGAAAGAATGGAAGAATTCTCATTAACTGTATTCCACACTCAAATAGTGAATAATTTACAATAGATATAGGGTACATGAGTAACTAATGAGCCATAGTGGTGGTCTAGAGTGATTTGGACACACACCAACAGTTACGGGAGTAAAATTCCACCTAGTCTAGTCTCTCAGGCAGTTACGGGAGTGAACTACCACCTAGTTGAGTTAGCTAGTTCACTAGTCTTCAGTTAACTAACTGAACAGAGAGTAGTGAGGAGTTAACTCAGGGAATCAAGTGTAACGTGTCGTTCTGGTGATGATCCCAAGGAAAGTGCACATTAGCATGGTGATGATCCCAATGTTGCATGGTGAAAAAACCTATGCAACATCTAAACTCAACTCAACTAGTCAAACTGAAGTGTCAACTGAAAGAGAATATTCTCCTCTAAAATATAGGAGACTAGATAATGGCTAATTATGACTAATAAACAAGGAAAAAATTTAGGAAAAATAAATCCTAGGTGTGTGTGAAGTAACTCCAACACTCAATATCACCAAAACATGCCTTTAGTCAAGTGTCAAATGTCTACCAAGCATGTACTAAGATCATGTACCAAAATATTCCTCAAGCATGTATCATACCATGTACCAAAACTTGTACCATATCATGCATCAATCATGTACCAAACCTGTACCATATCATGCATCAACCATATGTCTCACCATGCATCAATGTTACCAAGGAATGCTTCATACACATAAAAAAGTCTATCTCAACCAATGTGCTCGATATCCAAGATGCTCCTCAAACCAAAATATATGCATGTTCCTCAACCATATACCATATCACCCATGTTATGTATCGATCATGTGTCATACACCATGTACCATAATATATCATCAATGAAGTTCCTCAACAAGGTACATAACAACCAAGATCGTATACCAAGTATGTCTCATACATATGCCAACATCACTAGTATGCTCCTCAAGCATGTGAGATCATCATTGTTAGTCCCTTNTTTATAATGAGTTTTTGTAATGGTTTGAAGGTTGGGTCAAGGACAAATGCAAAGTATCAATCTTAAATAGGTAAGAACAAATCACATCTCAGAGACTTGGTAAATGGTAGTCAATCCAATAATCAGATGGAAAGAGTAATATGAAATATAAATAAGTATGTAATATTTCAATTTGTCTACTTACATATGAAACTCTTGATCCCAAATATCATTTAAGAAGCAAGAGAAAAGTACTTGAAAACAAATCTGATCATGAACAAGCAAACAATAAAGTCTTCATTGGCTTACTCACAACCAAGATACATCATATGTTTAGCAACATATTAACATGCATTCAAGTAATAAAAAGATAGAAATATAGAAAATAACATAAATCTAACCATCACATAACCTTCCATTTAGTATCAAAATGAAAATAGTTCTTTTTCTTACAATATTTGCTCAAAAATGGTCAATGGTTCCCAACCAAATCAACTCATAATTATGTCAAACAGGTCTCTTTTTAAACACCACAATTAGTTTATGGAGATCCTAATTTTTAGATTAGAGTTTAGATAAGATCCTACATTTTCGTTAACATTTAAGAGATGTATCCTCATACATATAATCCAAATCTCTATAACCTTGTCTTCAGATAATTGATCTCGAATATAGATTAGTTTAGGATCTGATGAGATATTCAGATCTCACAAATCATGGAGTAAATCTAATGCTGAGTTGGTCCACCTGAAAAATATAAACTTCTACTTGTCATGAGCAAAAGCTTTACCTATCGGAAATACCCTACCACTGTGTAGCTCATAATAACATTTTCAAAATCTTAGCATAGTTATTGTTGTATTCATCAAAAGGTCAGACAATGTAGGATGCCTCTTTAAAACCTTCACTATATGATAGTGGTAAAACCTTTGGTCTTCCTGTGTTTTAGCTTAGTTTTCAAAACTACATTATGCCAATTAAATTTGATATTTTCCTCCCTTACCTCTTTGAGCAAGGCTTGTTGATCTTTCTTCTTCTTTTTGAGCTTCTACAACTTTTCCTGTTGCTTAGCATTCCACTGTTCCACCATACACTTATCTTGCTTCAACTGCATGATTATGGTTTGCAATTCTCTTACCCTGTATTTGTCATCTCTCATTTCCATTCTGAATCCTGGATGTTCTTCAACTGGAGCAGGTCGATTCAGATCAATAGAAAACCTGAGATTTTTTACTTTGAATTCATGCTTATGATCCTTTGAAGATGAATCTCCAACAATCTCTTCAACTTCAACACTTTTTGAAATTTTCATCTCCTGAAAATATTGCCTCTCCTTTGTCTCTAGAAAATAATTTGATTATGTTTTGATCTCATCATCTACTGAATTATTTTCTAGATCTATTGAATGGCCCTTTTTCAACGAGGATTTAGGTAAAGTTCTAGATTTTAAACTTAGCTTTTTGGATGCTCTGGTCACATGCCTCATCAAATTCTCTACTACATTTTTACCCTTCTCATATTTTTTTTGTTTCTCCATAGTATCATCATCATAACATTCCTCTTTAGGTTGTACTTTAACCTTTTTCCACTTGTGTGAAGAGGTTATAGGTGACTATCCCTTTTCATCCTCTATACTTTCCACTGTGTCATCATCAATGAAAATTACATTTTCTTTCTTAATATAAGTATTGAATAGGGCCTTTGAATTCAATTTCAGCTTATTGGTTGCCCTAGTTTTAGATTTTCTAGGATAGTTCACCACCAGTTTATCCTTCCTTGTCCTTCCCAATTTATTACCTTTATCATCTGCAACAAGTTTCTCTTGTTTCTGCATGGACTATTTAAGCTTCTACATTTTTGGTCCTCTGAGATGGATTCTTTTTTTTTCCCCAGGATCCTCTTTTGGGACCAGGAGCTCACCTTGAGTTGGAATATCCAATTCTGACTCTGTTTTTTGTTTCTTTTCTTTTTCTGTGTTCCGTTGATCTTGGCTACATAGCCAACTTTATTTGAATCCTCTATTTCTTGCTATAACAACAAATTTCTTTTGTTGGATTGAGTCACCCTAGCTACAAGCGAACTTCCTTTCATTGTAACAACAAGGGTTTTATAAACCTTCTTTTCTTTTTTAGATTTATGTTTAGGAGAAGTTTTATGCTTAGGTTTATGTTCTTCAAGTTCAATATATTCAATTAACCAGTCCGAAGGGCGCTTGAGTTCTCCCAAAGAATACATGACCAGGGTTTTGATTAGTCTTTGGTGAAAAAAAATCTTACTATCAGTTGCAGGGTGATATTGTATCATTTTATTCATTTTTTATAGGATTTTTGATAAAAATAAAGGTTGGCAAAGAGGGATATCACCATTCAAATGCATCAACAACATAATGTGATAAATATGGACAAGGGAAAATCATCCTTCACAAGTAATGTACCTGCAAATCTCTTTCCTCATCCAACTATGTGGGATACCCTGACTCTAGTTAAGGTCTTGGCATTCTGGGAGTAAAAACTAGTTTACAAATTCCATATGAATCTCCTCTTTCTTCCACCATCTCTCTCCATACACAAATAACCTGCCTGCAGTCTCGATTGAGTTCTCTGTCACTTGTATCAGAACCTTACCCACCACTGTTGCAAATCCATCACAGTTCTATGCAAACATCAAAGAAATTTGTTCATGATAACCCTGGAGTGTTGAACATAAGTTAAACCACCCTGCATCTATGAACTTTTGTGAAATTTTTGGGTAAGACTCGAGCATTTCTACACCCTTTGGTTCCATTCGAGTAATTTTCCTTCTTTTCTTAGGTGCCATGATGTAGATTACAACCACTGAAGTTCAAATACTGGTTAGGGTTTCTATCAACAATACTTTAGAACCTCTGAAAATAAGAATGTTGTAGAAGATATTTACCACTTGAAAAGATTGTATAAAATAATACACGAACACAATGAAGGATTTGGGTATCGTATGTTAGCAATCATAATATGAAACTAGTAAACCCATGATTTGATATTAGAATGACTAAGTACAACCCGATCTCTTCGAATGAGTATCAAAATTGAACACAAGACCTTATCTTTAATCATTAATGATGTTGGCTTTTAGGATAAGATCCCAGACATTCTCTAACATGATCTTGTGAAGCCGATGCATAAAAAATAATGATTACTCATGGCACTACAAGAATAACGTTATTCTTGTAGAGCCTTTTCCCTTTATAAAAATATCAAAATTTGAAATGAGAAAAGGACTTATGATTTGATGGAAAGATCCTAAATGTATAATTCTAATCTTAATCACACTAATGCATGTTAAAAACACTAAAAAAAGGATAATGCAAGCACAATTTTAAAACTACATGAAAATAAAACAAAGTGTAAAGTAATGCTAGGAAAGGATAGGGCAGGGAAAATAATCATTCAACAACCATTGCAAAATCAAAGACTAACGCTGGCTCCTTCTAGGGATAGTTTTTCATGGTGGAACTTTAAGAACATGCTGACCAATGCCTTTATCTCCCTGATCATCATAAAACTTTCACTGTAATTAATTTCCATGTTCTGCCATCCCTTTATCTGTAATCCAAAATGAAAACCACAAAACTGCAGAGTAGTATTTTTATTAGGCTTATGGAGTCTTATTTAAAAAAATCAACTAATCAAACAAAAAAAAAAAAACCCATATTGTACAAACTGAAAATCTCTAGCTGTTTTATAAGAAGTAGGGTTTTAGAAACCTCCCATTCACTAGGATTCCCAACATTTCACTATCATCCAAATTGTGTAAGAGGAAAGTATTATTATTCATGACCTTAGCTATTCTGAAAGGACCATACCATAAATTGTCAAACTTACCATGTTCAGACTTGTCCTCTCTTCTAGCATCCCACCTCAACAAAGTATATCCTTCTTGAAAAATATCTTTTTTAGTCTTCTTATCAAAAGTTTCCCTAACTTTGTTTTGATAAATGACAGCTTCCTAAAGCAAATTTTCTCTATTCTATTGAACTTCTATGATCTGGAAAATCCTTCTTTCAATATTATTGGGCTCTTTTAACTCTTCTTGCAGAAATTTGAGAAAATGTAAATCAAGTTGAGTTGGAAATGTAGCCTATGTTCCATAAACTATTTGAAAAGGTGAAGTTCCATAGATTTCTTAATACTGATTCAATCATCTCACAAGACAAATTTCAATTTTTAATCCCATGATCTCTTATTCTCTGTGAGCAATTTTTTAATGATCCTTATAACGCGCTTATTGGAGGATTTTTCTAATCCATTTCCTTGAGGATAGTAAGGAGTGGAGTGAACCAACTTGATGTTGTAATTATTACAAAACTCAACCATTGAATTAGACATGAAATCATGGGCATTATCAGTAATCAACTTTCTAGGACACCCAAATCTCGAGAAAATGTTTCCTTCAAGAAAAGTCATGATTGCCTTATCTGTTTCATTTCATGTTGGGATTGATTCAATCCATTTGGTAAAGTAATCTATGGCAGTGAGTATCCATTTGTGTTTTCTAGAATATGGAGGATGAATTTCTCCAATGAAATCCAAACCCCACTGTTGAAAAGGTCCATGGGCAATGATGGTTTTCAGAGGCATATACATAAGTTTTTGTTTTGCTGCAAAATTTTGACATGGTTCACATGCCATGACTTGAGAAAACACATCATAGAATAGTATGAGCCAATAATAACCTGCTCTCAGTATTTTGAAAGTTGTGGATTTCCAATGATGATGCTCCCCACAAACTCCTTTGTGTAAGTCATTGAAAATCTGTTTTACTTCCTCTTCATCAAGACATATCAACAAAATTCCATTAGGATATCTCCAAAACAAAATTTGATTGATGATGCATTACTTTACAAATTTAATATTAAGAGATCCAAACTTGGATTTATCTAAATCAGGAGGAGATTGAAGAATTTGCAGAGAATGAACAATATCCTTGTACCAGGGAGAAGAAAGATATGTGTTACTTACCTGTGAATCAGTTTCTTCAATCTGTAATACTTAATTTATTGATCTGTTGGATATCTTATGAAATCCAATTTCTTTACAATTTGATTTTGTCAATAATTTAGCAAGTCTCTGTCCTTTGATCAATTTAGTAGGCTTTATGACCATGTTATATTCCAGAATATTGGTTATCCATCTCTCCCTTTTTCCTTCACTATTTGGTTGAACTAGAATTTCCCTCACAACACTACTTCGAACATATACAATAATCTCATAATGCAGGACATAGATTCTAAAATACTTCAATGCTTTCACCAGAGCGTAGGCATGTTTTTCCATGATATCATGCTTTAATTCTTAATCCCTTAAATTCTTACTAAAGAAAGAGATTGGTTGTTCATACCCTTCATCATTTCTTTGTAAGAGAACAACAACAACAATATATTCATATGCAAATGAAAAAATAAGAAAATACTTAGAGTAATTAGGATTGATGAGGCCAAGAGCCTTAATTAAAACTTTCTTAATATTTTCAAACGATTCCTTTGCTTCAAGTATCCACTTGATCTCTACATCTTTCATCAACATATCAGTAATATGCTTGATGATTTCTGCAAAATTGGGTACAAATCTTCTTAAAAAGTTGATTTTACCTATGAAGGATTGGATATACTTCTTATTCCTTGGAATGTCTATCTTTCGAGATCTATCTTGATTCCTTCCAATGAAACAATATGTCCTAAGAGTTTACCTTCCTCCATGGAAAAGTGAGACTTTTTAGGGTTTAATGATATGCCATACCTTCTACATTTTTCAAATGTCTTCTTCAGATGCTGCAAGTGCTCATCATCAGAGGTTGATAACACAACAATATCATCAAGATAAATAATCATAAATTTACATTTCTCACCAATGAATGCGATGTCAATGGATATCTGGAATGTTGCTTCTGCATTCATGATTCCAAAAGGCATTTTTTCATACATGAAGTGCCCTAGGGATTAGTAAAAGTTGTCTTCTTTTTATTTGCTTCCATCATTGATATCTAATTATAACCTGAATATTCATCAAGCATGGAAATCCTTCAATCCCCTACCACTCTTTGTAAAATATGATCCATTTTAGATAATGGATAATTGTCCTTCAGAGAACACCTATTCAGATTCCTAAAGTTTAAATAGAGCCTTATCTCTCCATTCTCTTTCTTGGTAGGTACTAAATTTTCCACCCATTCTGAGTATCTCAATGGTGCTATAATTTTGGAATTCAACAACCTTTTCAGCTCTTTTTCAATTATGGGTAGCAACAATGGATTGAATTGTCTTGTTTTATACTTAAGAGGTTTGGATACATGCTTCAAATGAATCCTATGCTGCATAATATTTGTATCAAAAACCTTAAGGTATTCATAAGACCAAGCAAAAACATCAACAAAGTGTTTCATCAAACTTACATACATGGTCCTCTATTTTTCTGGTAATTTCTTAGATAACTTCACCATCTTTGGATTTGAATGAGAAATGATATCACAATCTACCACTTCAGCCTCCTCTATTTGAATAACGGACTTTTTAGACACATCATTATGATCAAATAATATTTCAAGGGGAAATAATCCCTTTGGAAAATGATTGGTTTTCAACTCAATAATTTTATGGCCAACAATGTTGTTTTGAAGAATATCAGCAGAATGAAATTCTACATCATCATTTTCATTTTCTTGGTCTATGGAAATGGAAGAAAATTCATCAATGGTTTCTAAAAATATTTTAATCTCCTGATCATATTTAAAAACCTGCCAATTTTTTATATTGTCTGGTATAGAGGGTTTGTGTCTTACCTCAACTTCAAATATTAAATTCGGAAGTATTGGAGTTTTGAAATTACTAGCTATCATAGCTAGAGAATCTTCATGTTGATTCAAACTTCTCTATATAAAAGTGATATTGAAAGGAAGGAAGAAATTTTCAACAAAATCCCACACTTCATTTTTGTATTTCTTTAACCTTTGTTGTTTGGCCTGGTAGTTATTCTTGAGTTGATGAATGATTAACTACGAATCCCCAAAAAATGAAATTTTATCAATGCCCATAGCCTTAGCATCTTTCAATCCCAACATAAGAGCCTCATATTCAGTGTTAATGTTTTTTGTTTCAAATTCCAACTTGTATGACAGAGGAATGATTTCTTTAGAAGGAGAGATGAAAATGATTCCAACCCCGGAACCATCTTTGGAACAAGAACCATTGAAGACCATCTTCCATACTATATCTTCCGTATTTTTCTCTTTTGCAGGTGTAACCTTCCTCACTAGTGCTTCAACTATTCTATCACTGATACGAAAAAGGGAAGAACCAAGTTCATCTTCAACTAAATATATGGGATGATTATTGGGGTTTTCATGATCACTAACTAGGTAAACCAACCTCACTTCCCCGTATAGTCTTCTACGTGCTCCACCAAATACATGTATGGTGGTATAACTAAGATCCATTTGTAGTGTACCCCCTACTTTCTTAGCCTATTATCTTGATAATAGAATCCCAAACTTAGGAGGTATATCAACCACAATCACATCCAAAACCACACTTTTCATAGGTAACCGAGATAAAGTGACAACCATATCTTTAACGAATCCTAAACATTTAAACTTTATGGAGTCAAAATAATACAGGTCTAGATAAGGCTTAGTGATATCCAACTCTAGCTCATCCATTACTACCTTTGGCATGACGTTGTGCGATGACCATGAATACATTAAAAAATTATGCAATATTTTTTCATGAATGGTTAGGGATATGTAGAGAGGAGGAGAGGAATCATATATATCCTCAATGTGTGGCCAAATGGTTATGGAAGGATTTTCATCTTCAAGATTTATGGCATCAGAAAAAGTGACATGAGCAAGGGATTGTAAGGCTTTCAAAATAGATTTTCTAAAGGATCAGTTTTCATCAATTCTACCAGAGGTATAGGGATTTTTTATCTTATTGATTTCATTTTCCAGACTAAAAGAAGGAACATGCTTCTCAGATTCCTTTACCTATGTAGTGCTAACCTTGACAGTTTGTTTTTGTTGCTGATCAATTTTAGACCCTATTTATTTATTGGATCCTAATTTTATTGTAGTATTTGTCTTTTTTTTTTAAACATATCTGTCTACCTTAGATCCACTTGCTCTGGATCTAAGGTCATACTTTTTCCTTTTAGGTTCCTTCTGAGAAATCTCTTCAACATCTTCTTCTTCAAACTGATTCAATATAAGGGCATCTTCATATTCGTGTTGTGTCACATGAGTGGGAGGTAATTTTGTATCATGTAAATGAACTGTGGAATCCTCCTCAATATCATCAATCTCTTCAACCTCTTCCACTACATTGTTTTGAAAAGGAGGCAAAACCCTCTAATCCTCTTTATTTTATCTTTCCCTTGGAAAAAATTGAGGAACATTGTTAGGCCTTTTGAACTAATTGGAACATTGTTAGGCCTTCATGTGCAGGTCTGCTAGGTTGTTTTGTTTCCATATTTAGCCTAGCCATTTCAAATGTCAAGTTTTTCAACATTTTGGCCATTTCATCAATCTTGGAGTCAGATGTTGTATGAGAATAATAAGGAATTTATCCTCTCTTCTTTTCTTGTCTCTGTCACTCTTTGATTTCAATCTCTTTGCTGCCAATATATTAGATTCTAATTCAATGGTTTCTTCTTGCATTAAACTCAAAGTGACAAACCTTCTCTCTCTCAACAAAAAGAAAACTAAACATCAAAAGCATTGGAAAAAGTAATTTTGGCAGATGTTTATGTGGGTTTGATTTCATCTGGAATCTTACAATACATTTTATTGAATATTTTGGTAAAATATGATACACATTCTCCTTGTTTTCTCTTCAATGCTCCAAATTCAGTGATATAATACATGTAATCTTTCTTATTTCTCAAGTGTCTAAAAAAGGTATCATTTAGTGCATCAATATCAACAATAGAATAAGGAGGGATACTTATGAACCCTTTCCTTGCTTCTCCATCTAAAATCTACACAAAAAGTGTCATCCAAATATCTACATGCTCCACATTAAAGTTATCTACAAAACTGTAGAAAGAGTTCAAGTTCTCTTCAACAGTGACTTCTCCCTCTCCTTAAATCTTGGAAAATACTTCATATAATCATTTGGTGGGAAAGCATACAATACTTGTGGAAAAATCAACGGTGCATATCTTGCTGCAACAATTGCATCCATCATGTTTACAACCATATTTGTCACAACTGGTTTTTGAAATTTAGGAATAGAAAAAAATTGAGATATAGTAAGGGAAACAGTCCCTTGGGTAGACAAAATTGGTTGAGTCGATGTAGGTTTATGGTATTCAACTGATGATATCATAGGTTTCTTTTCTAAATGATGAGAGGAAGGTTCCATAAATAAACGATTTTCAAAAGATCTAAATTGTGGTTTAGCTTATTCAGAAGAACTAGACTGAGGGGATGAAGACAAAAGTTGATCAGGCTCACTTTTAGTATCTCTAGTGAAATACCTCAAAGATCTAGCTATAGATAAGGTGTTTGTTTGTTCTTCTTCAATAAGCTCAGAGAATAATTTCCATTATTCTAAATTCAGTTCAGAAATAGTTGAAGGAAAAGATAGAGTTGAATACTGAACAATAGGGTTTGTTTCAGTTTCAGGTACAACTTCTACAGTTGGAGATTTATCAATAGGTTTAGAAGACTATCCTTGGGTGATTTTAGAAGAAGGATTATCTTTCGAAGAAGAGGAATTTCCTAGAGTACTTTTAGACTTTCTCAATAAATTTTCAGGATCAGATATTGCTAGGATAGGTTTAGGATCTGGAATTTTTTTGGTCATCTGTTTCTTTGTAGATGATGATAAGGTTAGAGGAGGTTTAATTCCTTTACCTTATATTTTAGAAGCCATAACTACTGCAGAGGAGTCTCCAGGTGAATGATATAAATTCACATATAAATGTCAAAATTCTTGTCCACCATAAAGATTTAGATCTGGTGTTTGTCATTCTCCTAGGGAAAATACTTCGTGTCTCCGTCCCTGGTAGTAGCGCCAAAATATATTAGTCTGTAAAGTTGCACTTGACCGTGAGAGGGAAATCTATGGAATCATCAAGTTATTTCAATGGTTTTATGAATAATATTTATAATGAGTTTTTGTAATGGTTTGAAGGTTCGGTCAAGGATAGATGCAAAGTATCAATCTCAAATAGGTAAGAACAAATCACATCTTACAGACTTAGTAAATGGTATTCAATTCAATAATCAGATGGAAAAAGTAATATGAAAGATAAAGAAGTATGTAAGATTTAAATTTGTCTACTTATATATGAAACTCTTGATCCCAAATATCATTTAAGAAGCAAGAGAAAATTACTTGAAAACAAATCCGATCATGAACAAGGAAACAGTAAAGTATTCACCAGCTTACTCACAACCAAGATACATCATATGCTTAGAAACAAATTAACATGCATTCAAGTAATAAAAAGATATAAATATAGACAAGAATAGAAATCTAACCATGATATATCCTTTTCCATTTAGTATCAAAATGAAAATAGTTCTTTGTCTTACAATATTTGCTAAAAAATGGTCAATGGTTCCCAATCAAATCAACCCATAATTCTATTAGTCAGATCTCTTTTTAAACACCACAATTAGTTTATGGAGATCCTACTTTTTAGATTACAGTTTAGATAAGATCCTATCTTCTAACTAACATTTAGGAGATATATCCTCATACAGATAATCCAAATCTCTGCAACCTAGTCTTTAGATAATTAATCTCAAATATAGACTAGTTTATGATCTGATGAGATATTCAGATCTCACAAAGCATGGAGTAAATATGATGCTGAGTTGGTCCACCTAAAGAATAGAAACTCTTGCTTGTGATGAGAAATTTTTTTACCTATTGGAAATACCCTACCACTATGTAGTTCATAATAAGATTTTCAAAATCTTAACATATGTATTGTTGTATTCATCAAAAGGTCAAAAAATGTAGGATGCCTCTTTGAAAACTTCATTGTATGATAGTGGTATAACCTTTGGTCTTCCTCTATTTCATCTTAGTTTTCAAAACTACATTATGCCAATACAATTTGATATTTTCCTCCCTTACCTCTTTGAGCAAGGCTTGTTGATCTTTCTGCTTCTTTTTGAGCTTTTGCAACTTTTCATGTTGCTTATCATTCCACTATTCCACTATAGACTTCTCTTTCTTCAATTGCATGATTATGGTTTGCAATCCTCTTACCCTGTCTTTTTCATCTCTCATTTCCATTCTGAATTATGGATGTTCTTCAACTAGAGCAGGTCAATTCAGATCAATAGAAAACCTGGGATTTTTTACTTTGAATTCATTCTTATGATCCTTTGAAGATGAACCACCATCAATCTCTTCAGCTTCAACACTTTTTGCAATTTTCATCTCCTTGAAAATATTGCATCTCCTTTGTCTCTAGAAAATAATTGGATTTTGGTTTGATCTCATCATCTACTGAATTATTTTCTAGATCTGTCGAATGGCCCTTTTCAGTGAGGATTTGGGTAAATTTTTATATTTTAAACTTAGCTTTTTGGTTGCTCTAGTCGCATGCCTCATTGAATGCTCTGCTACTTGTTTACCATTCTCATATTTTATTTTTTTCTCCACAATATCATCATCATAACATTCCTCTTTAGGTTCTACTTTAACCTTTTTCCACTTGTGTGAAGAGGTTACAGGTGACTGTCCCTTTTCATCCTCTGTACTTTTCACTATGTCATCATCAATAACAATTACATTTTCTTTCTTAATAGAAGGATTGAATAGGGCGTTTGAATTCAATCTCAGCTTATTGGTTGCCCTAGTTTTAGATCTGCTATGATAGTTCACCACTAGTTTATCCTTCATTGTCTTGCTCAATTTCTTACCTTTATCATATGTAACAAGTTTCTATTGTTTTTGCATGGACTGTTTAAGATTCTTCCTTTTTGGTCATCTAAAATGGATTCCTTTGTTGTCCTCGGGCTCCTCTTTTGGGACCAGGAGCTCATCCTGAGTTGGAATATCCAATTCTGAATCTATTTTTTGTTTCTTTTTCTGTGTTCTGGTGATCTTGGCTACATAGCCAACTTTATTCGAATCCTCTGTTTCCTACTATAACAACAACTTTATTTTGCTGGATCGAGTCACCCTGGCTACAGGGGATATTTCTTTCACTATAACAACGGGGCTTTTAGAAACCTTATTTTCTTTTTTAGATTTATGTTTAGGAGAATTTGTATGCTTAGATTTATGTTCTTCAAGTTCAAGAGATTCAATTAACTAGTCCCAAGGGCAGTGGACTTCTCCCAAAGAATACATGACCACGGTTTTGATCAGTCTTTAGTGAAAAAAACTCTTACTAGCAGTTGCAGGGTTAGATTTTATCCTTTTAGACATTTTTGACAGGATTTTTAATAAAAAGAAAGGTAAACAAAGAGTGATATCACCATTCAAATGCATCAACAGTCTAATGTGATAAAGATGGACAATGGAAAATCATTCTTCACATGTAATGTACTTGCGAATCACCATTAGAGAAGTTTGCCACTCTTTCTTCATCCAGCCGTGTGGGATACCTTAACTCCAGTTAAGGTCTTGGCATTTTGGGAGTAAAAATTGGTTTACAAATTCCATAGGCATATCCTCTTTTTTCCACCATCTTTCTCCATAAACAGATAACCTGCATGCAGTCCATATTGAGTGTTTTGCCACATGTATCATAACCTTACCCACCACTATTGCAAATCCATCTAAGTTCCGTGCAAACATCAAATAAATTCGTTCATGATAACCCTAGAGTGTTGAAAAGAAGTTAAACCACCTTGCATCTCTAAACTTTTGTGAAATCTCTGGGTAAGCCTCAAGAAATTATACACCCTCTGGTTCGATTCGATGAATTTTCCCACTTTTCTTAGGTGCCATTATGCAAATTACAGTCAATGAAGTTCAGAGACTAGTTAGGGTTTCTATCAGCAATAATTTATAACCTCTAAAAATAGGAATGTTGTAGAAGATATTTACCACCTCCAAAGCTTGTATAAACTAATACACAAACACAATGAATGATTTGGGTATCATATGTTAGCAATCATAATTTGAAACCAACAAACATGTGATTTGTTATTATAATGAATGAGTACAACCCAATCTCTTTGAATGAGTATCAAAACTGAACACACGACCTGATCTTTAATCATTAATGATGTTGGCTTTTAGGATAATATATCAAGCATTCTATGACATGTTCTTGTGAAGTTGGCGCATAAAAAATAATGATTACTCCTGGGGCTACAAGAATAGCGTTATTCTTGTAGCGCCTTTTTGTTGGGTATGTGTTATATTCTTTGCATGTGTGTGTGTGGGCACGTCAGATTCGACAACTGCATCTGAAGATCCCTCTAGTAGTGTGACGGGTGCTTCCTAGGGGGGTCAGGTATGGGG
>JASDQU010264006.1:0-15448 GCA_032191745.1 Picea mariana | reverse complement strand
CATCCATATTAGTATCCAACTTAGCTTCCATTGAATCCATATTATTTTGTAGTTCATTTATGTCCCTACACATTTCTTCACCTTCATCAAGAGTCCAAGTAGGATTTTCTAGAGGCTTAGTTGGTGTAGAAGTTCCCTTTTTGGTGGCATGTTGGCCAAGTATCACTTTTGAACCTTGATTTTGAGGTGGTTCTGCTAGACAATATTTCTTCTGGTGTATCTCCCAAGTTTCAGCCCTTCTGGGTATGAAACTTTATTTTATGTAGTTCTTTGATATTTCTTCTCTGTAATTCCATAGGTCTGATCAAAATTGAATGTGCCAAGTGGAATTTATGGTAACTTCCCCACAACTTGTTGATTTTTGTCCTTTCCAAGAAATCTCACTTGTATAGCATGCCCCACACAAAATAATTGATATAAAATTCTAAAAATTGCACCAGAAATACTGCAGACTGTCCATGATCCAATGAAACTAGTCCCACTCAATTTGGATACTCTAGGAAGAAGTTATGATTGTTTTAACTGGAACACCTTCTTGAGACTAGTCAATAGGACTAGTCAGATACCCTATCTTACACAGGGTGTATATACAAATTTAAGATGACCCAGAAGAGGAATTTTTTACCACAGATACCTTACTAATTTCTATAAATAGCCTCCAAAGTTTAGGGTCTGAAACATTACGAAAAAGTTTTTATAACAAAAATTCCGCAATGACTCATTTCAAGATGATTCCATAACCCTATATTGTACAGGTTCTATCTACGAAAGTGTAAGGCCTTAGGAGATAAATTTTGAACCCAACGTACCTTGTTCCATCTAATAAATATCCTCCAAGAAGTTTGTTCTGAAACGTTGTAGAAAAAAAGTTATAGTGAAAATTCTAAGGTGTCTCAGATGTAGCAGCGAAACCCCAAGACCTTGAGCTTTGATACCATATGTTAAGAACCAAATACCAATATAGCATAGAAAACCTCAGAAAAATTACTCAACGCCTTGAAAAAGAGATAATTTTGGATAATAAGCCTCTTCGAGGGGGCAACCTCCTTTTACCCCACTTAAATGTTCAAGTACAAGATGATTCAAAATGAAAACGTCTCCTTGGTATATATAGGAGACTAGGAGGTATAATTACAACTAATGGCCTAAAGCCGACATAAATAAAATAACATTACTAATATAATATGCCCCAATTAAGGGGTAATGAGCCAATATTAGGTCTTAACAATCCTTGTAATTTATATTTTCATACATATTTTGGACTCATTAAAGTAAATCATAAGCTTGCAAGGTGATAGTGGTGCAATTACCATGTTGTTACCCCAAGGTAGCACCCGTGCTTGGAATTTCCACTAGGGGGATAATTTAGGTGGTAACATATTTGTCACCATTGCCATGGATAAATCCATTCGGGGAATTCCAAGGTCTAAAATAGGCCTACAAAATGTACAATCAAAATCAACTTAATAAGAACCAATCACGATTATGAAGGTGACATCATCCCTTGTGGATGACTTCTTATTGCTTGAGTTAAATATGATGAGTTGTCACATTATAAATGATGGATGGAAACCATAGTTAACCATGGTAATTCTATGAGTTCTTTTAAAACCAAAAAATAAAGTACTCATAATAAATGTCCTTTCCCACTTTTCTCCCATGCTTTTTGAAAAAAAACAATACTTGTCCTTGTACAAGGTATCCATATATTTTCACTCTTCTCAATAAATATTATATGCAATATTTTTTCACTGTTATCAAAAAATATTGTCTGCTCATTTTATTTATTATTTGTTTTATTTGAAATTAAATGATTTTTTAGTAATATATTTTTTACCAAATCCCTATCCATGTTATATACCAATACTAGATATGCAAATATGCTTAAGAAATAAGCCAATAACAAACACCAAAACACTCATTGAAACACTAACCACAAGAAATAGAGAACACCCTTGAGGTAGGGTAACACTGCATATTAATCCTTATGAAAGGACAAAAATCCTCAAGTAATACTTGCTTGTACATCAACAATATTCTTCACCCTGCCAATTACATTTCTTACATATCCTTTTAGAGCATTTTCTATCTCCTAGGAACATTCTAGAGAAGAAATCTTCTAGAAATCCCATTTATTATTTCTAGCTACCCATTTATTAAATGTAACTACCATAGGGGGCCTTATTTAATACCATGGTGGACCTAGTCCACCTTACATTGAATATCCTCCATTAATAAATCCTAACCCCCAGTCTCATTGGGTACCTTCCATATTACCACCCATATTACCTCCCTAGGTATATTACATTCCACCCCTCTCAAGCATGTTTCATCCCTAAAACATGAGAAGAGACCTTACAATATGACTGACTGAGAATTGTAGCCAATTGGTACCAAGTATGACCATCCATCCATCCTAATGGAAGACAAGAATGATGTAAAACTATTTTCTTGCCACCCTGAGCTTGCTCTGCATCATGCCGATGTTTCCATGGACTTGGTTCTCAAGCTTGATGTCTTTTTGTAGTGTTGGTAGGCCTCCCTGCACCACTTGATTGGTTTCCTTTCTGGTTCGTCACTAGTGCATAAGTGTGTGGATGCTCATGCCCCTTGTTGCAATGACTATTTTTTCTCGATATGATGTGGCTGATGATATACCACGACTATAGGAATCTATTCTTTTGTCTTCAAATCTACAACATATTGTACCTTTGAGTCAAAGACCCCCTTATCTTATCTATTGTTTTCGTCTTATGGATTTGCTTCATCTTCTTCTATAGATGCTGCCTCTGATTCAAATTTGGACTCTGAAATAACTTCTTTGTTAGCATCCATGGGCCCATATTTCTTACTAAGAGACACTACTTGTAATGTGATTTTCCTTTTCTTGTACCACAACTTCAAAAACTTATTTTGCACATTAATATTAATGATAACCATCGATTCCATCCAAGGATATCCCGAAACAATATCCATGTCACCCATATCTATAGAATAAAAGTATGAATGCAACACATATTTATCCATGGTAAGCTTCAGATCTTTAAAAAATTTCACATTTTCACCCTCAACCTATGTGCCTTGAATATTATTTGTTGGAACTTGCAATCTATTAACCAACTAAACGTTGACAAAAAATTTCTGACAACTAGGGTTAATAGAAACAATGGCATTTTCTTTATGAATACAACCATGAACCTGTAATATATATTTTCCACATGAAAATAAAAAATTGGTGCTCTCTTCATCCTTACACTGTGTATGAGACCACCTATCTAAGAATATTTTTTCCAATTCTTCATCAGAGCATGTCATTATTTGGGAATACTTAAGCGATGCCCACCAAATCAATTCATCACCTTGTAAGTGTAAATTGACCAAACCTCCCCAATTATTATTATCAAACCCTTATGGTAGGGAAACACCATACAATGAATCCTATTATGGAAGAGATCCTCTCATGTTCACTTGCCTCTTCAAAGGGGCATCCTCATGTTGAGCTACCACTCCAAATATTTCTTGAACCCCTTTATATAGTTATACCAACCACTTTTGAACATTCTAGAGGAGGAACCTTATAGAAGTGTAACCTTCTAAGAAGTCCTCTTACATTTATTATATCTAACTACCATATTGGGCCTTATTTAATACTATAGTAGATCTAGTCCACCTTACATTGAATGCCTCCATTATTATTCCTCCGAGCCCTTTGACTTCCCCTCCACTACCTAACAAATTGTTCTATCAAGGGTATGCTCATCTTATTTCTTATTTTTTAAATTTGAAATTAAACGATTTTTTATGGATTTTTGTTTTTCTAAATCCCCGACTACATATGTATGGAGTACGGATAAAATCGGTCGTACTATCGGATTTTACTTTGTTTTTGTTTTTTTGAAAAAATCCTGATGTCCTTTGACTATTCGATGACATGGTATTTATTATTAGCTATACGACGGTTACAAGTATCCAATTGTCAGATATCCGACAGTGTAAAGGGTACATGATTCTGCTTATCAATTATTGAAAAAGTCAATATTTTTTTTCCATTAAGAAATGTCTCTCTAGTCAATATCTGTCAGAAGTCCGATGGAAAAGTGGTATATAATTTAAAAAAGTTTGAAATATTAAAGAAGTTCGACGTTGTTCCTATACTAGCAATAATTTGCATAGGTTATAAGTGATATTTTTAGGTCGGAATACAATTTTATTTTATTTTGGTAATTGCATTAGAGATAGTTAAACTACAGAGGTTGATTTTTTAAGATAATGATCATCATTGAAAGTTTGGTAAGGAAAAATGTCACATAACATTCCTCCAGGAGGACAAGGCTAAGACTTGAGATATGCCTTGGTTGAGGATTTTGGTGATTGAAATTTTTTATTTCCCTTGTAAAAAATGCAGGGGCCATAATAGAAGGATACTTTTAATAAAAACAACTAAACATTATAGTGAGTATGGAAACCTTGAAGGTGTGCATACATATCATCCCTTGGTAATTTATTCATTATATATATTTATATTGCATATTTTTTTGTCAACGTTTATATGTTAAATGTAGAAGAAAAATAATGTATTATTTTTTCTTTATGGATATATTCTATGTAAACATGAACAAATAGAGAGTAAGTTAAGAAGAGAAGAAGTATACATAAGATGTATATTTTAATTAGGGTTTAGGGTATGGTTTAGTGGTTAAGGGGTTTAAGGTTTAGGGGTATTGTTAGGTAGCTAGAGAGGTAGTATGGGGACCTGGAGGGCCGATAGGGATAATAGTGGAGGTCATTCAATGTAAGGTGGACTAGGTCCACTATAGTATTAAATAAATCCCACTATGGTAGAGATATAATAAATGTAAGATGAATTCTTAGAAGGTTCCAATGTTAGGTAGCTATAGAGGTAGTGGGCGGGGGGTGGGGGTCATATAGGTGGATATCAGGGCCACCCACCTATTCCACTGGCTCGAAAAACAATTTTCCACCTTGGCAGTTTTTCAACAGTTTTTCGGGTTCCAAACTTTTGGGTCTGTTTTGAGGCCCTAAACGATATTTTTTGGGGGATTTGGGGCCTAGGTGAATGTTAAAGGCATTTCATGGGCTCGTTGAAATTTGTTCTTCTCGATTATACCTTTAAAATGGTGTATCAATCACCCCAAACAAAGATCGTATGCAAAAGTTATGCCCTTGGGAAGTTGACGTATCAACTACCCCCATCGAGGCCCACAAACCTTTTGGATTTTCATCTTTCGGGGTTAGGATTTTGGATTTTACTTATGTTAAAAATCCCTTTGGAGCCTCATTGTAACAATCATCTTCTTGTGAATGTGAGTAGCCGTCACATCTCTTCTCAGAGATAAGCTACCACCATTCTAGCGAGTCTTTCACTCTATATTTTTATAGTCTCTGTACATTTCTTTCATTAATAGTAATCATGTATTACTGTATTTCTTTGTTTCTGGAAATATTTATGTGTATTTCATTGTAATATCTCTTCTTTCATATCTCTTGTAAAATAATCCGGATTAGGGGGCTAAGGGTCCATATGGATAATAATGGAGGTCATTTAATGTAAGGTGGACTAGGTCCACTATAGTATTAAATAAGCCCCCTTATGGTAGTTACAAACAATAAATGAGTAGTTAGAAATAACAATTGATATTTCTAGAAGATTCCTTCTCTAGAATGTTCCTAGGATATAGATAATTCTATAAAAGGATATGTAACAAATGTAATTGGCAGGGTGAATAATATTGTTGATGTACACACAAATATTGCTTGAGGAGTTTTATCCTTCCGTATGGATTAATATATAGTGTTACCCTACCTCAAGGGTCTTCTCTATTTATTGTGTTCAATGTTTCAATGAATGGTTTGGTTTTTGTTATTGGTTTATTTATGAATCATATTTTCAGATATAGTATTGGTACTTAACAATTGGTATCATATCACTTTCCTTGGTAGGAATTTTGGGCAATTTTTTTTTTTCTATTTTTGTTGATTTTTTTTCTGAGAAGAAAAAGAGGGCTACAACATTTCTGATGATTTCTATATATTTTTGTGCAAACGTTTCATAAACTAGTTGTACATATGAGTCCTCTCAGAAAACACCCAATTTAATAAAAAATCATCTGAAACAGAGTCCAAGAAGTGAAGTTTCAGTATTTTAAAATATGTTATTTTCAATAGTTTTCCACGGATGACTGCACGATTTTTATGTTTTCTGTAATACTTGGGGATGAATTTTCCAAAACAAATTACATATATAAGTTCATATTTCAAAAATAGCTTATTTAAAAAAAAAATCACCCAAATCGGAGCTCCGAAAGTAAAGATATCGTTGATTTAAAATCAATCATTTTAGGGGGTTTTTGTGACGATGGTGGGACTGCATAGTTCATAAATTTTCACATGGTGCTCATATTACTACTATATTAGACCCATTGGATAGACACTTTTCAAATATTTCTTTTGGTATATTATATGTGGTATTTGCAATGGATATTCAGTCTCAAATCATGGCATCCATCAAGAAAAAAATTCAAGAGTTCAAAGTTGAAATGAAACCAATTCAAGAGTTCAAAGTTGAAATGAAACATATTCAAGATAAATGTATTCAAGAGATCAAAAATGAAATGCAACATATTCAAGATTTCCAACTTGCAAGGAAATAATATTATAAATCAAGAAATGCTTGGTATGATTATGAGGACAATTGTGATGGTTGGTATATGGATAGTTTTCATTTATGGGATGATAACCACTTTAATATTTTATTTGATGACTCTACACCACCTTTTGTAGAAAACATCAATGTAACAAATAGAGAGCAAATTATGATTACCAATGTCTATCCTGCATATTCTACAGTGGTATTATTCCTTCCAGATTTAACTATGACCCTTTCCCACTATGTGGATGGATCTTCTTATTTGGATCCACATGACAAGTGACGATATTTGGAGCATTATTTTTAGTTGGTTATTGGGTTCAAATATCTTCCGAGTGGATTTCACATGAGCCCTTGGATATGGGAAGCTAGTTTAAAATGGAGGTTGGACTAGTTTAGCATGGTGCCTTTCATTTCTACATGGGATCCTGGTTCTCTAGTATACTTCAACACTATGGTCCACACTTATCCATGGGACCCTGGTATATGGCTGTACACCCTCATAACAAGCATTGAGGACAACGCTTTCATAAGGGGGATGGAATGTTAGGTAGCTAGAGAGGTAGTGGGGGGCCCCAAAGGGCCCATAGGGATAATAGTGGAGGTCATTCAATGTAAGGTAGACTAGGTCCAGTATAATATTAAATAAGGCCCACTATGGTATTAAGATATAATAAATGTAAGAGAACTTCTTAGAAGGTTCCACTTCTAGAAGGTTCCCCCTCTAGAATGTTCATAGGTGGTTGGTAGCACTATATAAAGGGGTTCAAGAAATGTAATGAGACAAGTTGAGAAGTATTGTATTTGAAGCAGTAGCTCAATAGGATGATGCCCCCTCGAAGAGGCAAGTGAACATGAGAGGGTCACTTCCATAATAGGATCCATTGTATGGTGTTTCCCTACCATAAATGTTTGATAATAATAAAAGTGTGGTTCTTCTATATTTTTCTTTGAATATTTGTGGTGTTTTTGTATGAAAGTATTTGTTACTTAACAGGTACATGGTGTAAGAGGTATGCTTCTCCAATTCATGGACATGGTTTAAGGAGGAACTATAAATGTCTTAAGGCATAAAATATGATTTTAGGACTCCCAAACCATGCACAGGGTCTAAAACAACCACATAGACCTTATAAATGAAATATTTGGCCTATGTGCACTCATGATAATGGCACCATTACAAGGTTTTAATTAGTGGAAACTATTCTTTAATTTGACCCTGAGCATAGTGACCTATGAATTTGGATTTTTTTTTTTTTTTTATCAGTTTGTGCTTGTATGCACTGAAATTTGACATGGTTATAGTAGATGCATGTGTTGATGGTATGGGAGGGTTTCAAGACTCAAATACAACTCACACAAAGAATATGACAATCAAACAACAAAATTAATGAGAACAACAATGTTTCAAGTGTGAACAACCATTACATCTTTTACATCAGTCAAACAAGGGGACCTAATATTTTTCTTCACAAAAATTCATGTGCAATTTTTATTTTCTTAAAAAGTTGTATGCAAAAGGAATGAACAAGAATTCCTTTTATATAAAATAAAAATAATTTTTTCCCACTATTGTACTTCATATCCTGCATGCTTTTTTCCTCATTGCTAAGCCCAAAATGCAACCACTATTTTGGATATTACACTTATACAATCTCATGGATTTCAAATTATCTAAGGAAATTGGTATTGAGCTATGAAATTATTTGTGGTTAGTAAGCTTTGTGAGGTAGGTGGTATAAATCCCACTTATTATTCTTCACAATTAATGTTTATTGTCGAATTTTGGTTTATATTCATTTACATTTGTTTTTAAATATCTCATTGTAGTTGTTTGAAATGGTTGCCAAAATCACAAACCTATAAATTCATAATGTAAACCCCCAAGGAAATGCCCAACCATCAATGGAATATAATGCAAAAATCCAACTAATAGAGCGATATCCAACCTAATAATGTTGAGATATATATAACCACTTGGATGCTTACTTGCCCAAATTTTAGATGAAATCATTGATATAATTACTTAACCAAATGAGGCATTATCAATATTACCTCTTATAGAGAGAATATGTATCCTAAATGTATAGATGTTTTGGATAGTATTGCAATAAAATAACTAAAGACTAGAAAACTAGAGGACATATTTTCCCTTTTCATAGGCCCTCATATAGGTTAAATTTAAAACACTAGAAGACCTCATATCTCTATCAAATAGTGCACTTATAAACCATTTATTGATAATTTGATGGATATGTAATACATGGTTTTTAATGTTCAACCTCATAACAATCTAGAAATCCCACTATGCTTCTTGAGAAAAATGTATGCAGAGTGTGTTTTGGGGAAACTTGTTAACTATTTTCATCTCTTAGAATTCCATGATGCTTGTTTGGATATTCCACACAACTGACCCAATGTGAAGCACCAATATGATACAGAATACCTAATCCCTTGAACTTGTTGGAATTCTCACTTCTAGAAAAAGAATGTTTTCTCCAGTTGAAACAAATGATGGTATGTCACGACACATTTGTCGAGGTATTGATTGTATGGTGTCATCATATACTAGTGGGGTAGGACCATCAACTCCCAGTTGGGCATAACACCATCTATTAGTGAGGGAATACTATCATATACCAATGGTTGTAGTTGTTATTCACATCCATGAATGTTTTGTGGCTATAATGTCCATGGTCTTTTAGGAGATATTTCCCATGGCTGATTTGTAAGTGAGGTATGTGTAATGCTATGTTTTAATTTTATTGAATTTATAACTAGTTAAGTAATTTATTTCACTTTGTTTTCCCCTTATGGTGTGTGTGTGTGGATGTTTTGACTTCCCCTCCTACATCTATGGTCTATTCACCCTATGGTAGACACATCTAACAATGTGTCTACTTTAGTCACTTCCATATTTGTTGCTAAAATTTACAAGATGCACATGTGTATGTTATATTTCATATTGGATCATTATTAAATCATGTATCTATAACTGGTTCAACATGACTTGGTGATTGTATCCATTGGCTAGAGTACCTAACCTATCTAACACCACTTGCACATGGTGGTGTTGTACTTCACCTTCACTTGCCACTAATACACCCAATATAGTCGCATCCATTATTATTTCCTCCAAGTACAATGTTGGACCAATGCCCATGTCTCCTAGTCAAGGATGCAACCAATATCCAAGATTGCAATCTCTTTTTGTGATGAGGTGAATAGTAGATGAACCCCTTAATGAAACATAAATGCTGAATTCCATAAATTAAATGAAATATAAATGAAATATCAATGTTCATATTGTGTAGGACTATAGAATACCGAAAAGTCTCATAGCATTGTTGTAATCTTGCAAAACTGTGTAACCTATATTGTAATATCCATAATATAAGAAGACAAAAAGAACGATCCTTCATTAATTAATGGTTTTCCCTTATTGATTTTCCAAGGTAATTTTTTTTTTCCATTAATGTGTGTGTATTTTGTATATTTGTATTTCCATTTAGTATCATTGTAGTTAAAGAATCTAATTGATGTTTTTTATTTTCATGCTTAAAGCACTAAAACATACAAAAATGTAGTTTCACAACTGATCATTGTTTTTTGGCCATTATACTTTGTAGTATTATATGTTCAAGGTACGAATAATACCAAGGTATTTACAAGAATGGTCAAGCCATGAATAATACTAAGGGATTAAGAGGTTAATGGGGTTTTATGGAGTAGGGGTTAGAGGTTTAGGGTTAGGGATTAAGGGGTTAGGTTGGGTTAGGGGTTTTTAAATAGAAATCACTAATGGAAAGTGGAGATGCCACACTTGTTGAATGTCTTTGTCTTTGTTGTCTTTGTTTTCCTATAATATAATTGTAAACATTTGTATCGTTTTAATATTTATTATATAAACTAATATTACTTGATTTTTGTAATTATAAAGGAATGACACCCTAGGGAACTTCCCATGGAGGAAGACATGTTTGTACAAGCACATGCTGAGGAACGTGGAGCGAATATTGAAGATCAAGTTAATGATCCTATGGAAGAAGAAGTTGATGCTAATAACATGGTTGAAGAAGATGGGACAAATATATTGATCCATGCGACATTTAATAATGTTCAAATGGATGACGATGACGACCAAATTGATTGTGTTTTTGATATACCTGTACTTGAGAAAGCAAGTCAACCTCTTTATGAAGGCTCCAAAACAAGTCTTATCTCTGCTATATTGTTTTTGGTGAACATAAAGGTTATGAATGGTTTGTCAAACACTTGCGTGACACATCTGCTAAGGTATGTAATATATTTTTTCACACTTAGTACATGATGATAAAGGTTTTATTTTTCCCTCTATTTTTATTATTAGTCAATCAGGTGTAAAATTTGGATGTAATATGTATGATTACTATTATTTACATTAACCGATATTGATTTTTTATGTTGTAGATTGTTAGGTGGTTTTTTTTTACCATCGTCAAATGTTTTATGCTGCACATATCAAGATTTACATGCCATTATGAAAGATATTGGAATGGAGTATCAAGCTATTCATGCATGTCCTGATGATCATATTATATATTGTGGAGAACATGCGTCGAAAGAAGAATGCCCAAAATGTAAAATTAGTAGATATTGAACCGATCAATTAACAAAAAAGGTGCCTCACAAGGTTCTTTGTTATATTCCCATAATTCCACGTTTGCAACGATTGTTCAGGTGCAAAAGCATAGAACAATTTATGGATTACCATGAAAAGAACATAAGTAAAGATGTTGTTCTTCGAATGCTCGTCAATGGATATGCATTTAAGAAGATAGAGGAAATATGGACAAATTTTAAAGATGAAAATCCTAATCTTAGGATTTCATTGGAAGCTGATGGTGCCAATCCATTTGGAGAGCTCAGATCTACTTACTTGGTGTGGCCTGTTTTAGTTAACAACAACAATATTCCTCCATGGATGTCAATAAAGAGGGAACACATAATTTTTTCAATGGTTGTTCCAGGTATTTGTTTAGAATATATTTTTTTAATGGGGTGACATCTCATTTGTCTTGTTTGTTTCATAATTTTGTCTTATACATTCTTGTTTACTCATATATTTAGAATTTTTTGATCTTATAAATATGTTTGATATATTTTTATTTACTCATATATGTAGTAATTATGTATTGTATGTTAAATCAATTAGGTAAGTACCAAGTCAAAGATATGAATGTATATATCGAGCCTCTTATTGATGAATTACTAGAGTTATGGAAGGGAATCACTATGTATGATATCTCTAGACCAATAGGTGTGCAAAGGGAATTTAAATTCCATGCAATGCTTGTATGGGAAATTCATAATGCCCCAGGGATAACACATTTATGTGGTATGTTATAACCTTACATTGCACTTTAATAGTGTTTAATTTTATGAAGTTCATATCATGTATGTTTTTTATATAATCCCTTCATTAAACATACTTCGAATAATTGATATACAATTTGATCCATCTCTTCTAGGTCTTAAAACAAAGGGTAAATTTTCATATCCAGTTTGTGGTCCTAAGATGAAATCTCGTCATTCAAGAAGTTTAAGAAAGGAGGTGTTTTTTGAGTATAGACACTTCCTCTCTAAGAACCATAGGTATCGAAGTATCGAGATACACATTTTCAATGGTAAAGAAGAGAATGGATTGAAACCACAGAGAATGAAACCTCATCTATGGCAGTTTCAATATAATAGAAATCATCAAGGTATATTGGATCAAATCATATATCATGTATCATACATGAAATGTTTATAATGTTTATTTTTTTATTGAATTTTTTTCATTGTACTAATTGACAAGTATTATTGCAATATCTTTAATTTATATGATTCACCTTGAAGGTTTTCATGAAGGCATTAATAATGGGGTGCTTCCACGAGGAATGAAAAGTTATCCCATACAATTTAGTAGGATCCTTTACTATGAGCACCTATAATTTTTTCATTTGTTTGATACAATGCACATCGGGAATAATGTAACAAAAACATTATGGTGAATCTTAGATGGAAGGAGTGGCAAAGAAAAAAATGTCAATGTTTGTAATGACATTAAGGAGGCCAATCATGCAATGAAAAATGTCATTCATTCAAATAGCGATGCAGATGACCAAAATATAAACATCCTTCCATGGTTATTGATAGAGCAACAAAGCAAGGATGTAAAAGAGGTTATTGAAAAAATTAAATTTCCCACTGTATTTTCTTCAAACATAAATAATATCCTTATAAATAAAGGTGAATTAGGTGGGGTAAAAACTCTTGATTGGTATACCTTGATTAAGGAAATTATTTTGGTGTATATATTTCTATATTGGTGAAATATCTTGTTCGTTTTTTTAATCAACTATTTTGTGACTAAATGATGATTCATTTTTTATGTTACAATATGTTCTACCACTATCTCTCCCAAACAATTTTGACAACAATGTCAAACAAGTTATATATGATCCTGGAAAATACATGAAGTAAGTGATGATTTATATGCAAAGTGTAATTTTTTCAATTCATTGTACAACTTATATTTCACTGCATGTGTTTTACTTGTAATGTAGTACTATATACTTTTTTGTTGAAACATGTGATTTGCTTGCATCATTTGTAGATGGTTGTCATCTAAAGAAATATATAAAGAAGATATAAAATATTGGAGGTTACAAATTCCTTGTCTAATGTGTGAAATGAAAATGTATCTACCTCCAACATTTTTCAATGCACAAGAACACTACCTTGTACACCAAGTTGAGGAGATTTAAAAGAATGGACTTGTACACACAAGGTCAATGTGGATGGTTGAGAGGCACTTGAAATCATTAAAGGCTTTGGTTAGACAAAGAGCATGTCCTGAGGGTTCTATGGTAGAGGGATATATGGTATATCAAACAACAGTTTATATTACTCAATATCTTCCTAAAATATCTACAAGTGTTAACGTGGATCGCATTTGGGATGTCAACTCCATCAACAAATTTGAAGGGGAGCACCTATTGGGGAAAGGTAGAATGAGGAAAGTGACATGTAAGTAGATGGTGGAAATTTATAATACATTTGACTTTTTTTTTATGTATATTGTACTTATTTATTTTTTAGTCTTCCTACATAATCCATTATTATGAAGGTATATCATCGTAACTAATTATATGTGAAATATTGTTTTATTTCAATACAACTAGTTGAGAGTGGGATGAAATACATTTATACATTGCAAATAATAATGATTGGATGAAGGCATGGATTGAATGATGCATACAATCTAATAATGGTAGGTCATCATGGTTTGGTGTGGCTACATTGGTCAATGAAGCTAAATGTAAAGGAGATACCAATCTTACACATAGGGAAATTGATTTAGCATATGGTTTAATATATAACTAAGTAAACATATTCACCCATACTATTTAGTATTTTTTAATATTATATTAGTGTACATGCCATGGTTGGCCTTGTTCAGTAGAGAATATATTATTTTTGAAACCAAGATAAACACATTCAGGTTTATACCATCATATCCAATTTTAACTTTGGTTCATCTAACAATTTTCAAGGTTTTCCATTAATTACCAATTACTATAAATTATTCTTTTGTTGGATCCCACGCAGAGTGACCTATGAATGGGGTCAATGTTGGACTTTTTTCAGTTTGTGCTTGTTTGCACTAAAATTTGACATGGTTATAGTAGATGCATGCGTTGATGTTATGGGAGGGTTTCGAAACTCAAATATGACTCACACAAAGAATTTGAAAATCAAACAACAAAATTAGAACCTAATTGTGAAGGAGATGAAGTTATCCATGATCATCATATTTGTCATCATTGTTATCATCGTACCGTGACGAGGCCATTTCAATGAACATGTTCATTGTTCCTATAGTGTCTTGATATTAACTTTCTAGAAATAAAGACCAGTGGTTCAAAGCAGTGGAGATGGATTAAGGACTGTAAAATAGGGAAGGAAATGGAGAACTAGTAGATTATTTGAAAAGTATGATGGAAGGCTTGAGACAAAACTTCATGTAATACATGCATGCCTATTTTCCCTTGAAAATAGTGCAACTGTGCCTAAATATGGATCATGCTTGCGTAATGCATGCCCTTTTATAAGGTTAAACTTGAACATTACTGCTCTGTCTTTGAAAAAGTCATAGTATATTATAGGTGGAGCCCCCAAGGCACAAAATTGTTAGGATTTTGGTAATTGCACCTATCATTGATGTAAAACCCTAGGAGGAAACCTAATCCTTTACAATTCCCTCCTTCATACTTGATTTGAAGATGTTTCATCATTAAAAAGAACGAATCTATTGATGTAATTTTTTCTTCTTGTAATGGAATGTTTCTTTTTGTGTAGTTGTTTTGGACCAAATCAATATTAAATAGGTTAGAAGAGTTTTTATCTTATTTAAGTGAGATGGATCTACGATTTTTCTGCTATAGTGTAATGAAATTGTTTTTCTTTTCTTATGTGCACGTTAAATTGGATTTATCTTCCTCCTTATCTTATTCCTCCATTTCAATCTGTTAGAAAAAAAGGACTGCGGAGCAATAAAATAAAACAAATGCAGAAACAAAAATACAGAAGACACACAATACAAGAGAGACACAGATTTACGTGGTTCACCCAGTGTGGGCTACGTCCACCAGAGAAATTGCCAGGTTCTTCCTTTATTATTATCCAGCAAATGAAGGGATGCAACCTACAGCAAAACCCGCTGTAACTTCCTCTTCTTTCTCTCACAGTCTCCTC
>JASDQU010264002.1:0-15448 GCA_032191745.1 Picea mariana | reverse complement strand
GAATTTCAGAGATACCTTAGGTGACCCCTTTGAATGGTAAAGGGATGTTGATCATGTCAAAAGGAGGTCAAAAAGGGTAATATTGGCATATAGTTGGAGGTCAGTGGTAAGTAGTATGGGCAAGGAACATAGTCAAAACCGGGGACCAACAATGATACAAATCTGATGTAAAGTGATGATTTATATCCCTTTGATGTAACATTGTTGTTGTGGATCAATGTACATTGGTTGTATTATTTGAGACTCTACTACAATATTTTCATATTGAGTTAAGTCCTCGTGTTCATCCTTGATTTTTCTATAATCATCACTCTCAAATTGAGCACATGAGAGGTTGAGATTTACCTCCCATGAATCATACAGAAGATGGTGTTCTTTTTGGATTGACAATTTAGTGTTTTCATTTTTTATTTCAAGATCAAGATCTAGAAAAAAAAATCATTTATTTCCTCAAAGTTTTCTTCTAAATTCATTCCTCCATTGTCTTGGATAAATTTCGGGGGGTCTAATATGTTGGCATTGGTTTTAAGAACAAATATTTCAATGAATCGAGCTCATTGCATTAATTCTTTCCAGCTGCATTTTCCTTCTTGCCTCAATAGAAATCTCAAATTTGTGGGAAAAACATTTTTGTAACAACTGAAAATAATGACATCGTTTGGAAACATTTCTTGAGGAATCTCATGGAGAACTTTCATAAATCTGAAAGATAAATCTTTGACTGTTTCTTCTTTGTTCATCTTGATTTCAACCAATTTCAAGAAAAGAGAATATGGATCTTTTCTTGAGAAATATCTTTCGACAAACAAGTTTTCTAGTATATCCCAACTAGTGATGGTTCCATGCAGCAATGAATAAAACCGTTCACTGGCATCTTCTTTTAAAGTCAAGATAAATAATCAGCATGCAACATCATTTTGAGCCACATTAAAAATTTCATAAGCACTGTCAAATTTAATCAAATGTTTCTTTGCATCTTCTAAAACATTCCCTATGTTGGAAATTTGTCCATGGAAATATCTGGCATGGAGTGAACTTCTCCTTGCAAACTGAGTGGGATTCTATGCAACCTTTTCTTTCTTTGGTTACCTTCTCCTTTCATTTTTCCTTGAACAACTTATGTTGATGGAGGAGGTGAAATCTCTTGACAGCATGAGAAAAAATCCTCGAAGGAGTCTTCATATATATCTTCTTGAAATTTAGAGATCTTTTCAGTGAAGTCATCGGGGCATATTTCTTTAAGATATTGAGTTTTGATGATGGAGTTTCTAGGGAGATCATCCTCCCAAATCTTTGGTGGTTTTCTAGTTCCATAAAGGTTGTCACAACTGATTTGTGACTGAAATTTCAACAATAAACCTTCAAGGCCATTCAATGTTCTTTGAACAAGGTTCTCCAAAACCCAATCCATCTTGAAACAATCTCTAAATTTTCTCTCAAACTGTAACCAAACTGCTTCTAGTCTTCCAATAATATCTTATTCAAAAAGTACCATATCTCTTGAAAACAAATCGCTCTGCAATATAGTCACCAAAAATGTTGACGCTTGAATCTGTCAGGACCGAAACGACAACCTCATGAGGAAATTAGTCCCCCTTCATTTTTAGAGAGGTGGTTCTCCTTTTTGGCTAAAATATATATCTTTGAATATCTTGGAGTAGGGAGAGTGCTAGACAACAAACCCCAAATATTTATTGCTTGGATTTAAATGAAAATGGTTCTTCAATAACCCAATATGATCTTTATGTGCAACAAAAGTCTTTTTACAATAATAAAATATTGAAGAAGGGATTCAAAAACATAATTAAACTGTGATCAACATCACACACAATCTTCCTAATCATATATAAATACATCCATGTCTTCTTCATGAAAAATAGGAGAGAATAATTTTATCATCTCAAAGAATTTTAAAAGGGTATTGCTATCAAGATCAAAAGAGAATTTGATAGGTCAACCTCAAATATCTCATACTTAAAACTCAAAGTTACGAGATACAGTCAAGATCAACCCCGAAGAAATTATTTGTGGAGTTTTATTCATGAAATATGTTCTTCATTACAAAAATTTTGACAGCCATGTGTGTGACTGCAAATACTCCATTATCATATAAGAAAATATCTTAGAAGAATATAAGAAAAACACTCAACAACTCAACCTTGTGCCCAACTCTGAGATTCAAACCTAAAGTTATGAGAAGTGGCGTAGAAGAATAGAAAGAATGGAGAAGATGGAGATTTATTTGTTTTGATCGGAAGCTTGATTGTGTATCCATGGTTGTACCTTCTTCCTCTGATCTTCTGCCCTGCCCCTCTCACAATATTGATTCTTGGACCTTTTGATGAAGCCTCTCTTCTCTTTATAAGAAGAGATTTTCTAACTACTTGAGTAGTTAGAGTTTCTCCCTTCTAGAAATATCATACAAGTTTCTTCTTGAAAATTTCCCTTTAATTAATGCCTCATTAATGAATTCACATTATTAATGAATCCCTCTCCTTTTTTAATAAAATTTTTAATTAAACTTTTATTTTTTTAATTTAATTAATTTCCCTTTAAAAGAGGATGACTGTGTTTTAATTCTTTGAGAATGATAATAAATTGTTTATTCATGAAAATCAATACATATGTGATATTCATCATCTTATCTTTCCAATGATATAAAATTTTCTCAAATCCGTTGTCTGGATCTCAAGATATGAGCTCGTGAAGTTGAGTTGTCACACATGCCCATTAAAAATGTAGTTGATTGATATTTTAATTTATGGGGAAAATGTAGAAACCTTCAACCTTTGAAATGTGTACCATCATCTTCTACGTCGAAATATATTTTCAACGGTGTAAAGTTTATGTGATTCCGACACCCGGAGCTCAAGTTATGGCCTCTGCAAGATCGTGACTCGGCCACCATTGATCAAAATTCGTGGACAAATTTGGGGCCTTGGATTAAATTTTGTCCAACCATTAATATATTGTCATGTGTAAGGCTCTTATTGTATGCCACATGGCATTCCTCCATAGGCTTAAGCAGGTTTCCATGTCATCCAAGGAATGTTTGTCATATGGAATAAGATTAAAGGTGATTGATTAAAATAGTACATAAGGTTAAAGGTGAGAGATTTAAATAATTGTAAATAATGTTTAGATGTGAAATGTATTAAGTGTGGGTAGGTGAAGGAGAGAGGGGGAAAGGGTAGTTATGGAGGAGGAGAAATGTAGATGAAGGAGGTGAGGGCGTTTTAGGGTGAGGTGAGGGGGGGAGTTTTTGTAGGTGTCGAAGTATCGGGTTAGCGAGTTGGGAAGGTGAGGGGGTATGAGAGTATGGCCGGGTCTGCCAACCTGCCATGTAAGTATGTGATTTTTTGTGAGGGGAAAGTTGGGGTATTTTAGGAGGGGAATTTTTTAGGGAGAGGAAGTGAGGGGATGGGAGATGTGGGGAGCAGGGAAGGGTTGGGAAGTGAGGAAAATAAGGGGGTGAGGTGAATTTGTTGGCGACAGACGTGAGGGGGGATGAAGAGGAGAGGTGAGGGAGTTATGGTGAGTTCGACTGACTGCCATAACTCAAATAAAAACTAAGTATGGGATATGAGGGGTGAGGGAAGAGAGGAGAATGACATGTGCCCACGAGAAATACCATGAATATTTTTTATGGGTTTTGAACCCAGCATAATAAGATTTTCAAGGGTCTCGAACCCAAAGAAATTTAAAAGCGCTTCCAAAAGATTAGCTTTATTCCACATGAAAGAGGTGTCATTTTCCGCTTTAAACTTTAAACTTGGATATCTTGAGCATACGAACTCGGATTTATGATCCAAAAAATGTGTGATGGAGCTAAGGTCGGGGGATACACAAGGAAATTATAATAGTTCAAAAAATTTCATCTTTTGATATCAATTTTTTTTTATTAATCCAAGAGAGGGAAAATATAGATGACCAAATTTTGGTCAACAACGAGCTACATGGATAGCCCTTATCAGTGAATTTGATATTGAAATGTGACACATTAAAGGTAAGGAGAACCATGTAGCACATGCACTTAGTAGAAGTATGCAAACCATTCACATGCCTGCCATAAGCACATGTGAATCAAATATCAAGGAAAGAATTAGAAAAGCACAAGAAGAAGATGAACATTTCAAAAGTGTAAAAGTATACTTAGAACATAATCCAAATGGGACAAAGTACAGTGGATACCAGTTATTGGAGAACAATTTATTGACCTACAAGGGGAGATTGTATGTCCCATGTTTAGCTTACTTAAAGAGGCTCATAATAGATGAGCTTCATAGGAGCCCATATTCTGGTCATCTTGGATACTAGAAAATGATAACATCCACTAGAAAGTTTTATTATTGGTCGGGAATAAAAAAGGACATAGCTGAGTACATTGCCAAAATTCTTGGAATGTCAATAGGTCAAAGTAGAACACAAGCACCTAGCAATGTTGTTGCAACCCTTGTCAATTCCAGAATGGAAATGAGAAGTCATTTCAATGGATTTTATCACCAGACTACCAAGGAATACAAAACAAAATGATTCAATCATGGTTGTTGTGGATAAATTAAGGCAACTCACTTTATTCCGGTGAAATCTACCAACGAAGCAATCGACATTGCTAATATTTTTAGGAAATATATTTTCAAGTTGCATGGGATTCCAAAGACGATCATATCAGATTGGGATGCCAAGTTCACTTCAAGTTTTTGGAAAGATCGTCACAGGTTTTGGGACTCAATTAGCATTTATCACAGCTTACCATCCCCAAATTGATGGACAAATAGAGAGGGTAAATAGGTTATTAGAGGACATGTTAAGGATGTATGCAATGCATCATCCCAAGAAGTGGGAATACTACTTACCCTTACTAGAATTTGCCTACAACAATGGCTATCAAGAGTCATTGAAGATTATCCCTTTTGAGGTGTTATATGGCAGAAAGTTTAACATCCTAATCAACTTAGATAATCCAGTAGATCAGATCACTCTTGGACCAGGCATGTTAAAGGAAATGGAACTGGAAGTAGCAAAGATAAAACATAATTTGAAAGTGGCTCAAGACAAGCCGAAAAGTTATGCAGGCAAGAATAGAACTCAAAGGGAGTTCAAAGTGGGAGAACATGTGTATCTCTGGATAAAACCAAAGAGAAGTTCCCTAAGAATGGGAGCTTGTGCCAAGTTGGCACCACGATATTATGGGCCATTTGAAATTCTTGAGAGAGTGGGACCGGTGACCTACAGGCTAGCCTTACCTCCCATAATGAAAGCACACAATGTTTTCCATGTATCTTTGCTTAAGAAATATTTTCATGATGTTAATCATGTAATTGATTGGTCTATGATTCAGGTGGAACCCAAGAGAGAATTCCAACCCAAGCTTCAATGCATAATATACAGTAAGGAAGCCCTCCTTCAAAACTGATCCATCGTGTAGGTCAAGGTGCGGTGGAAACATTTTGGAGTAGATGAGGCCACTTGGGAATTAGAGGATGCCATGAGAAAGGCATATCCATTTTTGTTCATTGATGTACATCGTATTTACATCGGCAATTAGAACATCAAGGATGATGTTCCTTTCAAGGGGAAGGGAATGTAAAACCCCACTTTCCCCAGTATGTAAATATATCTCTAAATGTTGCCATGAGTCATCACTATTATGTTTAATGTTTTGAACCTTGATTAACAAATAAAACGATAAAATCATTTTGATTGTAATGAAAAGAAATTTATTGATGGGTGGAGCACTTACACGGAAGATGATACCATGAGAGGGAATGGTGAGGGGGGGGGTCTTACTGGTTAAGATGACCTCTTCCAGGAAATACCCTGTTGAATTAAAAATATTCAAACCCAGAACTATCCTATATCCCAGAAGATTTATTTACGAGTCAAACTAGTGGTTGGGTGGTCCTTCTCAGAAATCAATGAGAGAATGGGCAGAGTACCCATCTGGAAGTTTTTTATCTCACCCATGAATTTGGGGGATTTGTCTCATGAAATCTTGTTGCAGAAGGAAACAAAATGAGGAAAATCAAAGATAGAGATAGGGGGACGCACACGGTTGGGTCTGGGGGAAAAATCAGAGTGGAGGAGAGTCTGTAAAATTCCTCTGGTTCTTAGAAAACATAGGGAAGTCAAGGTCTAGGTGTTTTGGGTAAGAAAATAGAAAATTCAGTCTCTAAACCAAGCTAGTAAATGGGGCTGCGAATTTTGGGTACTTAGCTACGCAAGATAACTGTTATGACTCCTTGAGTCAAGAGTAGGCCCCCTTGCTTAGTAGAATTGGAGATATATCTTGCTAAATTATGTTGGTGAAGGAGAGTGACCTTCATCTTTTTACCTATGTTAATGAGTGATGATTTCCCTTATGGAATCATCTTCTGGCTAGGGGGTGGCCAACTGCAAGAATAGTTGTGCCTACAGTTGGGTGGAAAGAAGCTCAACCATCAAAAGTTGTCAATCTATTTTAGATTCTCATATAAGTGTTTCATCCTTATGCATATGTCATGATAAGTTTCTTGATGCTATGGAATTGGTGTTTTGGTTATATGAATAATTTAATAGTGTGTTCTAGTAATGAAAGTGTTATTCCAAATGCTTGGCTGATGGTAAAATATCAAATAAGTCTTGGAAAATTAATGTTGTTAGCTACCTTTGACTGTCTTTGTTTTAAAAAAATTGTTGTAAATAATTATTTGTGACTTTGAATAAGAACATAATGTTGGTTGGGTATTTGCGGCCTATTTGTATGAATACATCGCATGTATTAGTAGTGAAGATTAAACTGTCAAAATCTTCACAGAGCCTCTGAAAACAAAAACGTTTGATATTTGTATTATGAATGTTACTCCCTATATTACTGAAGTCAAAGATCAGATTTGGGAGGTGACTTGTCCCTAGTTAAATATCAGGCCTTAAGACCTTCTTGGAAGATTTAGTGGAATGCTAAATATTCCATGGAAGCATGGGTAAAGGCCTTTAGATAAGAGGAGTCTTGAAACGAAAAGATGGACCGTGATTCTAGTTTCATAAGTTTAGGCCATATAGTTGAAAGGACAAAATATTTAAGATGAGGAATGTGTGAAATAAAATGAAATCAGAAATTTATGTGTTTCGTATGTAATTTATAGCTCATTAAGATCGGATAAGAATAGAATTCTTACATGGATTTACTCAGTAAAATTGTGTCCAAAGGTAAAGATCTGAAATGGTGGTTTTTTCCTAAATAGTAGTAAATATTTGCATGAATATAGATGGGCAATAAATCTTGGTAATGGCAGATTTTTTAGTGTGGAAAGTTTTATTTCCAAGAGGTCTATTTTTTCGGAAATAAACTCAATGAAATATGTTTCATGTGTTTATATTTATAATTTTTTTACTGATATGGCTTGGTGTAAGGAGGCTAGTAACTCCTGGTAATTTCCTCAAATTTACCATTTAATGTCTTAATAAATTGAATATTAAGGGGAGGAATTCTTATATTAATTCTATGAAACTTATTTTTGTCAAATAGATAAGCTCAAAAATTTCCTCTTCTAGGAAAAAATAATAATTTTGTTAAATGAATCAGTCCCACTGAATTTGGACTACACAGAGGCAAATTTTACAACCCTAGAGAAGCTCCCTATGAGGATATTTATTTGTTGTTATTTTTTAAATACCTGATAATTATTTCCTGTCTCCTCCCCACAATATGCGATAATATTATAATGGTGAAATTTCCCACCAGAGTATCGATTATCGAAAGAGTGAGAACCTAAGGCATGGGATAAAGCACGAACCTAGAACCCTCGAAGTGCTTGGTAAGCGATATAGGCGGGTGGTGATATGGAAATATAATTTAATATTAATACACCCCATCGGGTATCGCGTATCTAGAGAATGGGACGTGAAGGTGTGTGTGGAGATGGTGTACCATGGGGCTGATATGAGATAATGATATTTAATGTCAGTACACGTGTTAAGTCATACACGTGGGGGTTGGTACCAATATATATTATAATATCATCTAACCTCTTTCACACTATTCAAATTTAATATAGCACACAAAATATTGAAATGTGCTAACACTAAAAATAAAAGAAATTGAAACAAATACCAGACCACCAACACAATGAATACAATATGTACACTTGGAAAACCCAATTAAAGGGTGAGGACTATTTGTTGATTTGTTCCTTAACATATATGAAATACATATATAAAGAAAGGTAAACTCCATATGCATTTATCATTGATAATGTAGCTTATGTCGATACTCTAGGGTCTTCTTCTTTCATTATTTTGATCCAATATCCTACTCCCTAGATCTGCTTAACTTCATAATGGTAATCAATACAATAAAAATGGAACCCCTTTATTTCCTAGTGTCGTAGTCTTTAGCATGTCCTAATAGTTATATAGGGTTAGGGTTAGGTTTTTTGCATGGCTCAACTTCTAATTAGGTTAAGATTTTGGACCCTCTAGAATCTTGTTGAAAGTCCACACATGACTAGCTTCACTTATGTGAGTAATGGGAGCTAACATGACATCCACTTGGTACCATGGTGGTCAACAAGATATGTCAACTTACATGAGACATAACTTCCTCATTCGAACTCTGATTGAGGTAAGCTTTGCACCATTGGAAAAATATTGATGTGTAGAACAACATCAAGAGGCTGCAAACTACCATCACAAATATTTCCCCCAAAAAAATGTCATTTAATGCCTCACACGTGCTCCAAAAGTTTTAGTAACCCAAATCACCAAAATGGAACTTGCCCCTAAAATGGGTCGTACAAGCATTAGCTTCATTTTTTCCACGGGCCAGAAAGAACCAAAATAGATGAAAAATTACATAGGGTCCTTTTCAAATATCTAACTAGAAGAAAAATTTCCTTATCTTTAACTTGGACAAAGCCAATTCCATTGTAAAACCAATGAGTGTTTTCCTCCACCTAGGGATCAATAATATTTAAACTAGAGGAGTAAATTAGAGAACACCAAATCCACTAAACACCACTAAACAAACACATTCATTGCCTTCTTTTTATTTCCTTCCACTTGCTCCTCCATTATCATACTATGGAATCTCCTCTTACTTTTCATCTCTAAGCTTCTCTTTCTCTATCTCGTCATCTAAATCAAGCATGTTTCCTACTACTTCTGACAATGTGTTCACATTTTTTATCCCATGTGTTATACACACAACATTACACAATGATTACCAACATTATACACTTATTCATTACAATTCAATTATGTTTTACATCAAACCAACCATTATCATCTTGATTCTAATTTGAATTTTCCTTGATTTTCTTATCCACTTATCCCCACTTATGAATACATGATTTATGCAAGGGTTGAAAACCTTGTTTGCTTTAGGTTGGTCAAAGGTACCAACAAACATTACTAACAATACTTTTCTACTTGTGACATCATCGTAATCAATTATAAGAGAGAATTTTAAGTGGATAAACTTTATTTTCTTCTCATACCATGCCTCCTTAGGTGGGACTCTTATCATTCATTTGAGTGTATTCTTGTTTATAAAGTATATTACTATATGCATTGCTTCCCCTAGTATTTAGTACATTATTGTATACATTTCTTCTACCTATTATATATTTAGAAATAATTTTTCATGTAGCATATTATCATCCATTTTATTTTATTTTTTTAGGTTTTAATTTTGTACAATTAATTAATTATTGTAAATAAATTCTTAATAAAACAAAAAAATACAATGTTATACACACATATATTACACACATATTTTTATCTTGGAAATCTAAATTGGGAAAACCAACAACTTATTTAGAGTCGCACCTCTAATCTTTTATTCATCATTTTCTTTATTGTTTACAATACAATATACATATAGGATTTCGCGGCATTCAAACCCCTAATCCATTGACCTAGATTAGTTAAAAACCCTAATTTGGAATTAGAAAACCATGTGTAGAAACAGCACCAAAAATGGATGCAAAAAACCGCCAAAAACAATTCAGGGGATACCACCCCTGAATCCCCTTATTGGGGGGCGGTGCGCACAGGCCCCTCCCTACCCCTTGAGGCTCACATATCATTGTACAATACATGGGACCAATCTTGCAAAGAATATAAGACATACCCAACATTTCTATGAATATTTTGTTTCTTCTTTCACCATCCCATTTTTCCTCAAAACTCCCTTTGTTTTAAAAACATCAACATTTGTTATTATTGGTCATTGTTTAACCAATTTTTTTTTCTACCACAATCTTCTTCTACTATTGTCTTACATTTTTTAAAGGTGAAAACATAAAGCTTAGTAACACTTTTTGATAAGATGATGTTTGTGGTTGGTAAGTGTTGGGAGAAGTCCCCTTTATGAATATTCATTAACATGAAACAATCTCCTTCATCAACATGAAGCAAACTCCTTCGCACTTGACCATGATGATGTGATCATTGGACCACAAACACAAGCTCCAACACTTTACTTCATCTCCAAACCCTATTAGTGTCAACAACCTCCTTGTGCTACTACATTGCCAAACATGCCTACACATCTCCTTCCTTCTCTTGAATATAAGATATATTAATAACCATCTTAAACTTACTCAAAAGAGAAATTTGGAAAAAAATACAGAAGCCCCTACCGTTGATATCAAAGTAAACCATCATAAATATCTCCCCTATCCACCATTTCTCGTAAATCTAGCACATCCCCTTAATTCTTCTAGGCTACATCCTTAAACTTGTACAACCCTTGGTATTCCACTTATAAAGCTAAAACATGTGTGCTTGTCCTTCATCAAGAATCTTTATGTTGTGAAGATATGCATACTTTTCTCTCCAATCTAGCTTAAAAAATGCAAATTTGTGCTTAGACCAAGAATGTGAAGTATATGCATACTTTTCTCTCCAATCTAGCTAAAAAAAATGCAAATTTCTGCTTAGACCGAGAATGTGAAGTATATTTTTAGTCAGGAGGAGACACCCAAAAATCCAGTGCTTTTAAGGGTTGGTGTGGCCTAGGCCGAGTGCGATCTTTGGGTGATTTTGACGATTTAAGTGCCCCTGGATTGTGGTTTCTTAGCCAATGGTTGACATGTCGCCCCCCAAGTGATAGGCATTTGTAACAAACAAAAAAAAGAATGTGAAGTATATTTACAACATAAACTTATTTTCATGTGTAGGTAAAAGTAGGATCCATGTAGCTCAAGGGCATGGGGATGGGAAATTTCTATCATAAATGTAGCTTACATGGTAAACATACTCAACCCTCCTATCTAGTGTTTATAACACATATGAAACATACCACACCCTCTTATTTAGCATTTGCAATGCATGCATGGGTGCAAATAATAAAACACAATGAAATAATCAAACATGTAATAGCAAAATTCAAGGCAAAGAAATAGCCCTATTCATAATCAAGTGCATTCACACACAACATGCAACACAATATTTCCATGACAAATTAGAATTCAATTACATATTTGTAAATAGTGAGAGAATGTTAACAAAAGATAGTCCAAGAAACTAGTTGCGCACAAGCAATTTTCCACCCAACCATAGGCATCCAATGCAGATGCCACCCCAACACCAGGTTATAAGTCCACCAAAGCAAAGGAACAAATCTACACATTTACAACACACTCAACTCAATCTAATCGCTCTCATGGCTCAATGATTTACTCATTATAGAGCACTCCATGCCGCTCATTCAACAATCCATCAGTGATGGCACTCCTTCAATGCCTTACAAGGAATATCTTATCTCTCTATCCAACAACCGCTCCAAGATCTTCTTCCCTTCCAGTGCTCTTTAGTGTAAGCAAAAAGAGTCCAATCTATTGATTTCCCTATGGGATTAACTTGGGAGAGTAAAGCTTGGGCTCTCAAGCAATGAATGAGCAACAATGAACAACAAGTGAAGGGTTTCTAACTTATCCAACCTCAATGCTCATCACCAATGTTTCTCTCTCTCACCCCATGCTACAATTTCCTCTTTCTCAATGTTGATTTGACCATTCTCAAATTTTGGGTGATGGATCACTCTCAAGAACATAGAATGAGAACTCTTGAGAGAATGAAAATGAAAATTCTTTGGAATGGGAATGACCATTACCATGAGATAATTATCTCCCGTGAAATAGAAGAATGAATAAACCTTACATTTCTACATAATGATTGCTTTCTACGTCAAAGGAGGTGGATGAGACTCATCAAGGAAAATGATGGAAAGAAATGGTTCCCCCACTGACACTCAACAATAGAGGATCACCTTCTCATGGACCCCTTTTCCTCTTCACTTTTTGTAGAATCATAACCCCTCGTATGCTCTCTATAATGATCTTGGGCCATCATATATTATATTCCAACATTCACATTGACATAGCTTGAGTGCACCATATGATCTTGGGCCATCATATATTATATTCCAACATTCACATTTACATAGCTTGAGTGCACCATGATAAACTTACCACACGATCCATAGATATATTTAATGTTTACAGGTCTAACCATTCTTTAGTTGGACCTTGGCATTCAGCTCCACACTAATAATCCAAAATATAATATATTTACATAAGATCATTTATTTAAAATTCATATAACTCAACTCTTATCTTTATAACCACACATTTATAATTTACACATAATCTAATCCAATACATTACACACATTTATAATTTACACATAATCTAATCCAATACATTACAGATTTCAATGTCAAAATTAAGGTATTGCACCAATTTACACATACTTTGATCCAATTCGTTCTAAGAGGTCAAAATTGAGAAAAATCTTTAGTGTTTGTTTAACCAATCTAATTTTGTCATCAAGATTTATGGATTTATGTTATTTGTCCTGGGCAATCGTCTAAATGGGCGACAAAATGGTTTTTTCCGACCACTCAGACTAACAGGTGGAAAAACTGGCAAATAAAAGTATTTAATGATGAATTTGTTTCTGCATCAGAAACAATAATCTCATCTATCCATAATTGCAATTTAAAAAAAAACCTCCCAAACTGAAAAAAACAACATCAAGGTAGTAAAACATTTAAACTTCTTCATTATCCAGGTGGTAATCATGTTATTCATGCTCAAATGCCTGGTTATAGATTGGTTAAAAAATCACATGCTCTTCATAGCTATGCGATCAATCGGGTTACTTAGAGTTATGCAACTCCAATGACTTCACCAAACCCTTTAAGAATAAATGTCGGTTACCCCTATATGACGGCTAAAGAACATCGAAGGTAACAAAACTCTAGACGGTAAAAATACGATAAGTCTATCCATCAGCCTTTATGTGAGATATGCTGGAGAATGATTCACCCACGAGATGATCTTCAAGAAAAAGCTAGAAATTCAATATTATTACAATTTAGATAGAACAGTAGCAACAGCGAATTCCATAAATACACGCCAAGAAGTTCGTACTGCAATTCTTTGATATGAACAATGAAAATCTATTTCCAATTTGTTTTGGATCCTAATAGCTCCAATCATTCATCCATTTATAAGAGTATTCTCCGTTCCATCTTGTCACAATCTTCTCTTGATTTTAAATCTTTAAAACAATTCCGTATCTCAGACTTCAAAACTTTTATAATGCCCTTCCAACAATCTGCTTCTCAATTTATACCCTCCTTGATCAAATGAATTATGCATCACCAAGAAATTACGTATTAGGGAAACATCTACATCATTTACAAGGTTCCTGAAACTGGATGAAAAGGTGCAATAAAGTTCTCCTAACTCGGGACATTAAGAAATGGTTAGTGACATCTCATACAAATCAGTGTTGAAAACTCCACTCTGCTGGGATCTTGCAGCTTAAACTTCATGTAGAATAAGTATTTTCATCCACTGAGAGGCTGTGCAATCTGCAATTCTCGAAGCTTCTGAAACGCCAATGTACAGATCGAAGCTTCTGAAACCCCAGTGCACAGATCTATGATGAAACATTTAAAATTAAAAATAAAAAAATAATTGAATTCAACTGCTACGCGCGTAAAATTTTAGTCACGTGAGCATCAATTCTGTGTATAGAACACAATACTTTTAGATACACGCGCGCAAAATTTTAGTCACGTAAGCATCAATTCTGTATAGAACAGTGCTCACATTTATCCAAGTAATTCTTTTTTATATGCGGTGGAATATGTTACATGTGTAAAAACAATTGGCCCAGGTTGGTATAGTTTATATGCCAACAGGAGGAAACAAAACATCACATGTTTCTGACTTTTCGTTTTCCATTGTTCCTTTTCCAAAAAGGTTTAGAAAGGAGCTGGAAGCATTAAAGGGTAAAGAACTGTATGGGAAGGAAGTACTGAAGAAGCCTTTAGGTCTTCCTATACAAAGATAAGTTCTCTTCCACTTAATATAGCTTGGAGAATATGGTTCGCTTAAACCCTAAGATTAGTGCTCTTCCACTCAATATAGTTTGGAGAATATGGTTTGCTAAAACCCTGAAGCTATTTAAAGGACAGGAGACTCCACCCCTCAAATGTTCAATCAAATCTCTAAATACACTAAATGCATACCCACAAGTTGAGGAAAAACAAAAAAATGGACAAAAAAGTTATAAATAAGGACATTCCTTCAGCAAACTTTGATTGTGCCTCTCAAGAACATCCCAAAAAAGGTTGAAGAGGAATCTTGTATCTATCCTCAAATGACAGTATAACCTTCAAAACAGGATGAGGCAGGAAACTAATTACTATGAACTGATGACTCTCAAATTAACCCTACAATTGGCTAAAAATTATGGACATAGTTACAAATTTTTGGGATTCACTACTGGTTATTCAATGGTTACAAAAGGAATCACCACACAGAAATTTGACCTTACACCATTTTTTGATGATATACAACAACTGACAGCCTTCTCACACATTTTTGTCTCGTATATAGAGGGACAGAAACGGAAGCTGATGGCCTATTGAAAAAGGCAAGGGACAGAAACGGTAGCTGATGGCCTATTGAAAAAGGCATTGGAGCTGGAGCGTTCATCACAAAGAAATTTCACCTTCACCTTACACCACTTTTTGATGATATACAATCAAATTTCACCTTCCACCACTTTTTGATGATATACAACAACCACTGACAGCCCTCTCACAGATTTCTTTGTCTCATATATAGAGGGGGCAGAAGCAGGGTAACCGATGGCCAATCGAAAGAGGCATTGGAGCTGGAGTGTGGTACTTGAACCATTTTAATCTTTCAAGATGGGCCTACATATGATTTCTCTCATGCACCTTGACTATATTTTTTCTTTTTCTACAGAGAGTGGACAGATTCCAGACTCTGATCTTTGCAATAATGTATTTTTGTCTTATAAAGTTATGAAAAGTCATATTTCTTTGTTGATACAACTCATGGGTTTGTGATATTTCTTTGTGGATACAGCTCACCGGTTTGTGATTGTGGAAAGTTTTAAGATCCTACTTTTAAACAGTTTT
>JASDQU010263994.1:0-15448 GCA_032191745.1 Picea mariana | reverse complement strand
ATTTTAAGATTACGCAATGTTTTTAAGAGCTGTTGTTTACTCAAAGGTAACGGAAGTGAAACTGATGTTTTATGACTCTGACCCAAATAATGCAAGGACGATGATGAAATATAACACTTTTCATTCCATGAATCCTATTTATGGGAGAGAGAGACAATTTTCCAAATCAATCTCAATACTACAATGCAATGCACAATTTCCTTTCAAATGTCAATACAAACAATCATTTATCAATGAACAATCTCTATATGTCTTTCTCAAATACTTCAACAAACTCTAAAATTTGATTTTCACTGTTTTTTGAAATACAAAAACAATATTTTGAAAGAAAAACTAGTTGTTCACTTTCCAAAAAGAACTCTTATTAATGAGAAAATCAAATCAAATCGTAAAGACTTAAAAAAAAACAACCCAATCAACTCTTTCAATGAAAGTAAAAACAAAGAGCAAACCAATGAGTCTTCTCAATGCAAACAAAAATGGTCTTTCGAACCAACAAGCAAATGAGAAACACCAAGCACTTAAATCTCAACCAATCACTAGTTCTCAGCCAATCAGACACACTCAACTCCAGAAGTCAGAGAGAATGAAAATGCCAATAATAGCTAAGAAATGAAAGTCAAGCTACAAAGGCAAGAAAACACCTTGAAACCCTAGATCTGTTCAAGCAAGCAAACTAAAGCAAGAGACATATAAATCAATGATCCAATAAGCCCAAAAGAAGTAATTCAACTGATCTGAGCAGTTGAAAAAATCAAAACTCAATTTCAAAATTTTTGAAAATCTTGCTCGCAAGCAAGCAGTGTTACACAGTGCGAGAAGATAAGATTCTTGCAGGTGACCTTATAGCAAGGTGCGAGGTGTTCTCACTGGACCCTATATGCAGGGTGTGAACCTTACTGATTCTCACAGTCTGTAGTTAAACACAGTGCGAGAACTCCTGAAGATAACAAAAATTTTGAAAATGAAAGCAAAATTCAAACAAGCTTCTGAACCCAGTAAGTCTATCAGGATATCCTGAAGACTCAGAGACTGACAAAATAGGAGAATAATGAAAACAGAGCAAATGGCCACAGAAAAACTCAAAAACCATAAATAAAATGGGATAGATCCCCATTGGAGTCGCCAATTTTGTTTCAGGATTAATCCGTAAGTGCGGACACAAACTGATCTCCCTAGATCCACCTGGATCTAGAACAAAACAGGACAGAATAATACTCTTTCCCTAGATCTAGACTATTGAATGAACTAAGAGGCAAGGATCATGGACATACCTTATGAACGCTTCCTTGGGTCTTTGTTGTTCCAAGCTTCGCTCCAACGCTCTTGTGCCGTTCAGATCACAACAGTACAAACCAATCGAAGTGAAGGCAGATCAATATATTCAATAGCTAATCTATACATATGATCAAGGAGTTATGTAATAAAGTGACATCATCTTTATGGGAAAGGGACATATTACTGTATTAAATTGATAGAAAGTGAAACTTACAACCTGAGCCTTGATGTTGTAGATCTCCTTTCGATGGCTCCTATCTCTGACACACACACTTGCTCATGCATGAAGAAAATCAACCACTTTGGATAACCTTGCTGGTGTCTCTCACTGCTGTAGCATCAGTCCTTCATACAATCTTCCACTAATTCTCCAATTAATCTCTTGCTAGTTTTCTTCTAACCCTTTCCATGAGCATTCTCCTCAATATATAAGAGAAGATAGATTAGTTACTTGGATAGGAAATTATCCCAAGATATCAGGAAGACCAGTACTTAGATAACCATTCGAATGCCAACTCACCCTCCTAGAAGATTCCCTTCTAGAAGGTTCGAGATTTTATCTTTTTCCTTATTTTAGAAGATGTTCGCACCCTGATAGTTAGGTACAATGTGAACCCCTCGCACTCAAGCTTAATGCAGCCTGCGAGAATCAAGCATTCTCACAGGAAAATATATAGATAGCCTGCGAACCTCCCTTAAAAGTATGATTTCTGGAAGCAGACAAATGTAACTTTTCTCAGGAAAGTGTTCTTAGTGAAGAGCTTGATTTTCCATCATCATAACATCATCACGATGACCAAAATTGTGGATAACACTTACACACGAAGAAGCAAAGCTCATTTTAAATGAATTTCACACCGGAGCATGTGGTGGTCATTTGTCTAGGTTGGAAATAGCCAAAAAGATTCTACGCGCAGGATACTTCTGGCCCTTGTTAATCAAGGATTGTGTTGAGGTGGTCAAGAAGTGTCACATGTGCCAGATCTTTTGTCAAAATATGTGGGAACACCCTACTCCAGTGTTTCCAATCATTGTTTTCGATCCTTTCACCAAGTGGGGGATTGATTTCACTACATGTCACCCGACTTCTTCCAGGGGGAATCGTTACATCATTGTAGCAATATACTACTTCACTAAGTGGGTCAAATCTATGCTGACATTTAACATTGATGGTGAAATTGATGCCCTTTTCATTTTCAATCAGATAGTAGCGAGATTCGGTATCCCAAAGGATATTGTCACTGACCATGGAAGTCACTTCTAGAATAAAATGATGATTGAATTAACGTCAAAGTTGGGGTTCAAATAGGAACATTCCTTGCCCTATTACCCACAATCGAATGGTCAGGTGGAAGCTATGAATAAGTCTCTCAAGACTATTCTTCAGCGGACGATCAGTTCGGCCAAGTAAAATTGGCATTTGATGTTATATTCGGCGTTGTAGGCCTATCAAACTTTTGTAAAGGCTTCCACCAGTTTTTCACCTTTTCAACTCGTTTATGGGTTGGAAGCAGTCTTACCCATCGAGTATCAGATCCATTCTTTAAATTTGGCAATGGAAATACTTCCTGACACTACATCACTTGAGGAACACCTTCTATATCTCGATCAGTGTCGTGATGCAGCCTTGGCGAACGAGGCTCATAAGAAATGAGTCAAGTGTCAATATGATTGGTCTGTTTTCCCTCAGATTTTCTCTGAAGGTGATCTTGTCCTATTTTATGACCAAGAAAAAGATCCCCTAGGGGAAGGCAATTTCAAACCCTTGTGGTTCGGACTTTTGATTGTGAAAGAGTTCTTAGAGAAGGGTGCTTACCGTCTGGTTGATTTTGAGGGAAATTCCTTAGCGGAGACTAGGAATCGTCTCTACCTTAAGAAGCACTACTCTTAGGTCGGTCACCTAGGTGGCTTCTTGTATATATCTATATCCTTTGATACATTTCTTGTCTTTTTCATTTTGTGTACATGTAGTTATTTATGTCTTCTCTTTCAGATGTCAAGTGAATCAGAGGTTTTCTTTGGGTTCGCAAACGGCGCTAGCCGACACACTCAGAGGCTTGCTTCCATGGCTTGGGTGATTTTCACACCTGGGGCCAGTTGTTATCTTCTAGAGTTATCTATCTAGGTGACACAACCAATAATTTTGTCAATTACATTATTGTGATAGAATTGCTACGTGATGCTTTGTCACATGGCATTTCTCGCCTCCGAGTTTACTTAGATTCTCTTAGAATGATATTTTAATTATATTACTTATATTCATGTTCCTATGAGATTTAATCATTTAGCTAATACTCTAGTTAATCAAGTTTTAGATTGGCATGTTTTTCGCATGTAAAATAAATGCACACACATACACATGTAAATACATTTGTAAAAGAATGTCATCCATAAAAAAAGAAATGTGTGTGTGTGTGTGTGTGTGTGTGTGTGTGTGTCCAAAATGGTGTCATGAGTACAAAAGTGGGAATGAAAGCCTCAAAAGTTATCGGTGTACATTGTTGGGCTTAAGCCCTCAAAATACATAGTACAAAAAGTTCCCTCGGCACGTAAATAGTCTGATGCTATCTAAGGTCTAGGCCTATTGGCCCTACTATAGTGAACGACGATGTTCTCAAGATGCCAGAATAAATGGATCTAGGTCTGAGGCACCGCTACTACATGTTGTTTCATAGCTGGGGGGGGATCCTTGATCTCAGCCATAGGAACTGCACAAGTGAGAGCAGTAAGGTTCCTCTCCACTTGTCATAGGACTCTATCAACCTCTTCGGTTGGGGATCCTACCGCAACTGTCAGTCCTGCCTCTGGTTGAGTACGACGCCTAGTCCTGAAGAATTCTATCAATCGAACAGGTCCCACATCTGTACATAACATATTTGTAAGTTAGTACTTTGACGCCTACATAAAAAGGATATATATAAAAATTAAAATTTAATAACTTCAAAAAATATATGTTACCTATCTCACCATGCTCCTCACCAAGGGCACGGGCTCTCAAGATATCTAAGGAATATTATCTCTACATAGGGATATTCCTCTATCACTGGGATCTAACGTGACCACCAGTCGAAGAATTTATCGTCGAAGGCCTCTTGGGTCCTTCCTCCACCCTGTCTAAACAGTAACACTTCCCACCTGCACACTATTGAGAAGGAGGCAATATGCCCCCATGCTTTCTCTCTAGGACTGAGACTGGGCACCCTCTCAAAGAAGAAGGAACACAAAATGATAACAAACCCAAATTTCTTGTTAGTACACCTACGACACTCTTTGAGATGTATCTTCATGCATACTAGCATGGTAGTACTCCAATAAAAAATGGCCGCCTCTAAACACTAAACTGCATCATGCATATGTGCATAGGAGGCCTAATGGAGTGTTGTGGATCCAGTAATCTACCTGATCATGAGTAAAATCACTCGCAAAGAGAGGCTGGTAATATTGTGAATTGGTAACTGAGAACATACTTTCTCAGTACCAGCCTCACGGTGCATCGCAATGTAGTCTTCATTGTTGTACGGCCTTGGAGGAAAAGCCCTCAAGTTAACTGATTCCCCTCTCCTAGAGAGGCTGATCAAGAAGTAAATACCCTTCATGGTTGGGGTCAATGATTGAACCTCCAACATGAATCCTTTTGTGTCTAGATGCCAGTAGTCTACCAAGGAATTAAGAAATTTTGATTGTGCCCTCATGAACGAACACTAAAAGAATTTCCAAAGGCCACATTGTTTTAGCATAGTAACCACCACAGGGTCCTCCTCGACCAAGACATATAGTTCCTCATGCTCCCTCTCTCTAGTGCACATATATCCTGTCACATACAAAGATGGAGAGTTTTTAGTTTCTTGTATTTTCTTTTTTCTAATCAAAAGGAGGTGTATGTGGGTTGTAGTAAACACGGTCGCATATGTACTCGGGATATTTATTACTTTGCCTGAGTACATATGCAGGATGACTTTAGATAGCCCGCATACACGCAGGCACGACCTTTTTTCAAAGGCGCACCCCTCCCAAACTAAAAATTAAATTCCTATAAGTAAATTAAATTTCAAGAGGGGGGGATTTATAATTACTTGGTCCAAGTAAGAGGGTTATTCGTCCAACGTATCTCCCGGAATTCGCTTTTTTGACAAAGGGGTTTTTAACTTTTTGTTAAATTTTCAGGTTGCAATGGTAAAATTGAGTTGTCCACCTCTATTTATAGACTTTCTTGGCCCTTTTTACCCTAATTTGGCCCCCTTTTTCACTTTTCCTAACTTGGTGGCTTCTTGATTTCTCTTTTGAGTTATGTTTCGATCATCCTAATAGACTAGTCCTTATGGTTTGGTAATTTTTTAGATCGGTTATATTTTCTTTATCCCTTGGTAAAAGTCATTTCTTCCAACTTTTGCATATAAGTTAGGTTTTCACTCCCAGCTTTCTTCATCTCGTTGTATCTTCTACGTTTCCATAAGATCAACCCCAGCGAAGTGCGACACAGAACCTTATCCACTGCTTTAGAAGTGTCGTAATTAGGTGGTAGAGCCTACCTCTACATGGATGCCCTAGGTAGATCCTTTGCTACAATTTGGTGTCCATGCTGTCAAGTTTGACTATAGGATTGGGAGTCCTTGTTATTCCCGACATGATTACATATTGAATATTGATTCTTCTTGATAATCATCATTCTTGGCCTTACCCTCGGGCACTCCCTAATGAGCACGCTTTGTTGTCTTTCAAGCTCTCTTTAAAATTCAAAAGCAACATCCAATGAGATTGTATTTATTCTTTTCTATCTCGTCTAGATTACTTGAGAGAAGTATCCCCCTGGAGTCTTCTTTAATCCCTTTTCGGACCCTCTAAAATTGAAAATATTATTGAGCGATCTTGTTTCCCTTCATGCTCGCCAAACTCAAATTTGAAGGCACATCCATCTGGCTGTATTTTACCCCTTTTTCGATCCAGATGGATAATTTTACGAATAAAGGTATGCTCTAGGAACTTTGGTTCACTAGAAGAGTATTCTCATGTGTAAGTTTAACCCTTTTTCAGGCCAAAGGGACTAAATTTTCGAAAAAGGAACATTCTCCTTGGTTTTGGTTTATCTCTTTTTTAGGCCTTGGAGATTACTTACAAAAAAGGAACCCCCCTAGAGTCCATAGTTAAACTCTTTTCAGAATCCCTAAATATGAAAAGATCATCGAGTGATTGTGTTCCTTCACACTCGTTAAATTGGTCTAGAAGAACATCTACTTGGCATGAGTTTAACCCTTTTTCCAGCCAGTAGATTATTGTGGAAAAAGGTACACCTCGGGAGATTTGTCTCGCTGAGAAAGCTTTCCTTGGTTATTTTTTATACTTTTTTGGACTAAGGAGACTAAACCTAGAAAAAGGTTATGAGTCCATAGTTAAGCTCTTTTCAGACTCCTTAAAATTGAAAAGATAGCTGAGTGATCTTGTCTTTGTCACACCCGTTAAAACGGTTTTGAAAATACGTCCTTTCAGTGCAAGTATAACCCTTTTTCAGGCCAATTGGACTAATTGTGAAGAAGGTACTCCCTGGAGTCTTCTTTTTGTGTTTTTTTAGACTCTCTAAATGTGAAAAAACCACCAAGCTTTCCTTCTCTAGGATCGTAAAAATTTACATTGAAGGATTCTTTTTGTGTCACGCTTAATCTCATTGCAGGTCTCATTCTTGCGTCTTTGGCCTAATGCCATCTCCATGTTTCTCTCAACTTAACCTTTAAAGCATTCATTATGCGCAAGCCTTGCAACACTTTTTGCCTTTGATATCTCACACCTTGACCCATGGAGGAATTTTCCCTAAGTGTCCTTATCCTGCACATGTCTCCTTGCCTTGAGCATCAGTATGTTCCATGCGCTAGGAACCAGTTTTCTTGCTCACGACACGTGTTCTTCCTTTGTAACATAGAATTATTTTATTCTTTTTCAAGCTCGTTAAAAAATTGAAAAAGATAAAAAAAATCAAATATTCCAAAAAGAGGTGATCTGGGATCTTTTCATCGATGTGACTTACAAAGAATTGTATTAAATGAGCATAAATTAAAATACACCATAAAGAAGGAAAAGCTCAATAATGAAGAGACATAATCATCAAATATGAACACAACTACTTGATAACGGAGTTCATCCCTAGTGGACTACGTCTTCGGGTCCTGTTCTCAAATGGGTAGGCATTTTCATTAACTCAGCAAAAGAATTTGTCAAAATACATAAGTATACCTCATTCTAGAGTTAAGCTGCAGAAGCTTTGCTCAAATCAGAAAACAAACATCACCATTGAATTTGTGGCATTGAATTACCCAAAAATGATTGTCTGCATGTCTCGATATGAGTCTAGAACTTTCAATCCCCAGAGGAATTTCACCTTGGTTTACGTGTCTGCACCTACAATTAATTCATGGGAAAAATTCTCGAAAATCATGCCCTGTTCGTACAATCGCGCCCTAGTCTTCCCCCAAGCTCTATCAGTAATCACTTTTTAATTAAAAATTCGGGCGGATGTACCAACATAGTCATTATGCTAGTTGGTTGGCGGAGTTATATTAAAACCATAGTGGTTTGGGGAGGTCCCGGGGTCAAGCCCATGGGCCTCTCTTTTTGGTTCTTTTTTATAACAACCCCATGTTGGCACTAACCATTGGCGGAGATTGCTATATATGGCGGATATATAGATATGACGAAGCTTTAAACTTGGCGGATCATTGTTATTTTGGCGGGCAAGCCAGATTTGGTGGATCTTGCCATTATTTTGGAGGATTTGCATTTATTATATATTTTTTTAGAAATTCGGTTGTTAGCCCACATTGGGAATTTTCATGCTGCCACATGGTAGCCCATGACTAGGCCATATGGTGGCAACTCATTGGCCCATGTCACCTTCTTGCACAGTCACTACCACGTCATCTTTTCCTGGTCATCTTGCCACGTCACTGAATAGGTGGTTGTACGGTCTTCCATGTGGCTGTACGGACTGCCACGTGAAACCTTTTCATTGGTCCATGGATTTTCCCGAAAAGTCCAAAAATGAGTGACACGTGGTAGCCTCTAGTGCTGCCATGTCACCATGATGATGTTAGCATGACATGTGTCTCCCTCTGCGTGTTCCACATACACTGTATAGATGATGATGTCAATCGTACTGGTGTTGACCTCAGCAGTACGGATGCTGACTCATCCCTGTTGACTGGGCTAGGTTGACCAAAACTTTGATCATGAATATCTTTTGATCTGTAACTCCGTTTGACGAGCCGTTTACACCATTGGAAATCTTACGACGTGCTCTTCGTGATGATGCCAATTTCACTAAGTTTTGAGGACATTGAATTTTTTCCCTTTCTCTATCTATTGAGGCCATTCTGACCTTCCTGAGTTGCTTCTGCGAATTCTGAGTTATCCTTGGATCCCTTTTGGATCACGCCTTCCCACTGAGAGATTTTGGACAACCAAAATATTTCATCAATAAACATATAAGTGAGGGATGATTCCCCTCACCTTGTCCTTCTCAACCCACTTTTCCTTGCTTGGATGTGTGTCCTTTAATCCCACTCGAAGATAATCAACATAACCCCTGCGTGAAGTCCTCATCCTTCTATCCAATATGATATCTTCCTCCAACTCATCCAAGTACTCAGGAGAAAAATCTTCAACTGAAGGTATTGAAACTTCCTCACCTTGATCCATGATCATGGGAGGCTCAAAAAGTTTCCATTTTTTCACATTTACAACTGAGTAGATATTTATATAAGGTGGAAGGTTTAGATGAAAATATTTGGTACCACTTTTCTCCAAAATAGTGAAGGGCCCATAATGGATGGGCTTGAGTTTATTTCCTTCACCCTTCAATCTCTCCTTGTTGATGTGAACCCATACCTGGTCTCCAACCTGGAACTGATGGTCAACCCTGTGTTTTTCATGCCGAGATTTATTTTGTACTTGAATTTTCTCCAACTTTCCCCTGACTGATTGGTGTATCTTTTGTATCCTCTGAATGAACTTGTGGGCTCTGTCTTCATTTCTTTCTTCGTTTGAATCGACATCTCTCCCATACATCAAGTCCAAAGGAACCTTAGGAAAATACCTGAAACATGTCTCAAAAGGCGAGCATTGAGTGGATGAATGTAAGGCTCGATTGTAAGCTTGTTGTATATAGGGTATCTATTCATCACATAACTTAGCATGCTTGTTGTAGTATCCTTGAAGCAAAAGTACCATTGTTTGGTTAAAAACCTCTATCTATTTTTCGGTATCTGGATGGAAAGCAGTGCTCCTCTTCAACTTGGTGTCCATCATTCTCCACAAGATTTTCTAAAAATCCCCAAGGAATCGAGTATCTTGATCCAATATAATGGATGTGGGTAACCCAAAGTGAACCCAAACATACTGAAAGAAGCGATTAGCAGTCTTCTCAGCAGTGATCTACTTTTTACATGGCATTGAGAGACACATATTGTTTAACCTATCCACTACAACATACAAATAGTCATGACCCCTTTTCGACATTGGTGAACCCCCTACAAAATCCACAGAGATACTTGCCCATGGATGGGATGGAACAGGAAGTGGTGAGTATAGCCCCAATTTTCTATTAGTGGGCTTACAGGTAGAACACATCACACACCCCTTTACATATTTAGTTACAATTTCTTTCATCTGAGGCCAGCAACAAAACCTCTGTAGATGAGCCATATTTAGTCCTACCCCAAAATTCCCATATACAAGAGAAGTGTGATCTTCTCGTATTACATGGACTCATTCACTTGTAGGAATACATATCTTTCCAAGATGGTAGAGTAGTTTTCCCTGCAGAAAATAGTTCTTTACCTGTGCACCAAGGGTTAGCTTCTCAAATACTTCTTTAAAATATTCATCAATGACATATCGCTCCACATAGATATCATGAGATAAAGAAGAATTCTTCAAAATAATAGAAGTAGCAATAAGAGGTCTAGAAAGCATATCATCTACCTTGTTACTTGTACCCTTTTTGTATTTGATTACCAAATGAAATTGTTTAAGAAAACCCATCCATCTATAATGTTGAGATTCTTGTATCTTGTTTTGTGCTTGGAGATATTGTAAGGGTTGATGATCTGTATGTATGACTGTTTCCTTCCCTAACAAGTAGTTCTTCCATTTCTTTACGCTTTGAACTAATGCATACAACTCTTTATCATATGTAGGATAGTTAAAAACAACTTGGTTAAAAGTTTCAAAGTGGTAACAGATAGGCTTACAATATTGCATCAATACTGCACCCATGGCGTACCCGCTGGAATCTGTCTCGATCTCGAAAGGTTGTTGAAGATTTGACAGTGCTAATACTGGTGTTGTACTGATCTTTTCCTTCAAAGTGTCAAAATATTTTTGTTGCTTTCCTCCCCACTGAAAAGTTTTCTTCACATTGGTTAAGGTATGCAAAGGAGATGCAATAAAAGAGAAGTTTGAAATGAATCTCCTCCAATACTGGACTGCAGCTAAGAAGTTTCGTATTTCGGTTACACTTTTTGGCTCAGGCCAATTCACAATTACATCAATCTTGGAAGGATCAATTTCCAATTGTCCTCTTCCTACAATATGACCTAAGTATACAAGTGCAGTCTTACCAAATTCACATTTGGAAAATTTTACATACAACTTTTCCCTTTGCAAAGTATCCAATACTTCTTTACATGCCTTACATGCTCATCCCAAGTCCCACTAAATATAAGAATGTCGTCTAAATATACAATCACAAAATCAACTAGAAATAGCTTGAATACATCATTTATCACACGCATGAAGGTTGTCGAAGCATTACAAAGCCCAAATGGAATAACTAACCACTCAAGCAATCCTTGTTTTGTTTTAAAGGCAGTTTTCCATGCATCTTATTCTGCAACCTTGATCTGATGGTATCCACTACGCAAATCCAACTTAGTGAAATAAACAAGATTCTTTAATTGATAAAGTAAATCATCTCTACGATGAAGAGGGTATCGATTTTTCACCATGATTTTATTTAAGGCTCGATAATTGACACACATTCACCATGTGTCATCCTTCTTTGGAACCATCATGGTCGGAAAACCACAAGGAGATGAATTGGGCCTGATGACCCCTTGATCCAATAATCCTTGTACTTTATTTTTTATTTATGTCATCTCTACAACTGACATCCTATACATGACTACATTAGGAAGAGGAGAATCTTGTTGAAGATGTATTTCATGTTGGATTTCCCACTTAGGAGGTAATCCATCTCGTTCCTAGAAAATATCATTATACTTAGAAAAAATATCAACTAATGTCGTATTTCCATAATCAAGAGTATGAACCTAATGAAAAACACCTCGTTAAGTAATATCATTTTATTTGGTAGTCCCTTATTGATGTCAGTCTCAACACATATTCTAGCATATGTGAAAATACCTAGTTTAATTTGATCTAGAGTTGCTTTGATGTAAGTTCCCAAAGAATTTATAATATCCTGAAGAAATTTTCAATGCCAAAAATGAAGGGGTAGATTTGGAAAGAAAACGCAAACTAGAACCTTTGTTATAGACATAGTGGAAGGATTGAAATCTCGAAATTGGAAACCAAGGGGTAACAAAATGTTCCACTTTACCCTAAAACTAGAGACCCTACTCTAAAACTCTTTGATATTTAACTGTTTTTTTTAACTTGACAATAAAAAATCCCTTTGAGTAGAGATAAATCTCACAATACTTTTTCCATGTTGAAAAAATCCATCAGTACAAATCTGAAGTAGAAGGCCATAAACCATTGAATCTACAAATTATTGTTGAAGATTGGAAAAAGGAAAGCAAACTTGTAACCTCCAGTTTTGAGACCTCTAATTTAAGAGTGAGTTAATAAGGCGACAACTACAAGATTACAATGGACTCTATTGTCGTTTTTGACCATTCAAAACCCAAATAATGGCAATGGCATCTGCATTTCATGTTCCTGCAAAACATGTAGTTTTAGGGTTAATTTCTAATTTTTTTCGTCCCAACAAGGCACTCGGCTCCCAAACCAACTCAAAAAGAGTTTTTTACCACATCATGAAGCTATTGGTCATATATCTCGACACGAATTGGCACACAATCATGGAATTGACCAACCACACTCTGTTGAAAACCCTTACAAATGGAAACCTTATCGATCATGCCTTGAGGACATTGCGACCTACACTTGTGAATGTGAAATGTGGAATATTTTAAATGATTATGATGTTCTAAGACTAGCATTCTAGATGACTAATGTCTGTGGGTTCATGCTTTATTTCTTCATGCCTTTACTCATAGAGGAAGTATACATTCTTCTCAATGGCAAGCTTAGTATGGTTGAATTCCTGAACAATAGATTGGTTGTATGTCAAGTGTTTGAAGAAAGCTTTGTTCAACAATTATGTAATGCAAATCTTAATACAGAGGTTGAATTTAATATTATGATTGAAAGTCCCTATTTGGAAAATCCTTATGCATGTGGGTGAATTCTACTAGTTACATGGTGGATTTAAAGTAGATATTGAAACATTGCTAGGGAATTCTCATTGCACAACAACATCTATTTATGAGGGTAAAAAAATGGAAAATCTGTCACCACTTTTTAACTATCATATTTGAAAATATTCAACTCTTATCTTAGCATAATGTTTACATAAAATAAAATAAAAGTGATGGAAAAGCGATGTGTCAAATAGTCTATCATTCTCAAAACCTCCTTCTTTTAAAGATGTTTTTTTTTTTAATAAATCATCTAATTCAACGTATTTGAAACATCATATATCATTTATTTAAATTGTGAGGCCAAATGCAAATTAGTTACTCATACTTTAAACCACCATTTAAAAAACCTTGGATATGAGGAGGTTAGAAAATAGGGCATTCATCATAAGCGTCAAAAGCCTTTATCACTCATTTCTTTTCTACTTGAAATATTGAATGACCACTCTTTTGTGTGCATAGTTTAATGTATTGTTTTACTTCTCTAATGTTTTACAAATACTTATATGTTATATTTTATTTATATATATTTTTAAGCAAAAATTACATATAACAAAATAATAAAATTTAAATCAAATACTAATTAAATTTAATAAATTAATAAAATAAATTTCACTCCATGAAAGTCAGTTATTTTTATGATTAAATTGTTATTTTTTGACAAATTTTTATACGAAATATAAAATTGGTGTATGAGACCCTCTTGTACATACCCTATTCCCTATAGATTTGAACCTATGACCTCTTAGTAGGAAACACATTTTCTTAACCATTAGGCCCACTAAAACTATTAAAATTGCTATATTTTTTTAATTTTTTTATATGAAAATGTTAGCTATTTTTTTTATATTAAACTTGTAATTTTAAAGTTCCATTTGATTTTTTTCTTATATTAAATTGAATTGAATTATAAGATGAAGTTACATTTGATTTATAGGATGAAGATATCAATATAGGAGTGAATTTGTTTCCTCTTTCATCTCAACAAGTTACAAACATTCGCTTCCACTCTTAAAATGATAAGGTGTCAAATAGCTATACAATGTAATCAAAATCCTCTTAGTTTAGAAAATATAATGGGAATTATTTGAGAGAAGTTTAGATCAAAATCATTTTGAATGGTAGATCGACGATTCAAATTCATCTGGGATTTGATCGAAAATTTCTAAGTGTTGGAGTTGGCCAACAAAATTTGACGATGGTCAAGTCGGTCGAATTGTCAAAGTGTTTCAGTCGCCAATATAAATTGTCGATGGTCGATGGTCAAGTCAAGAAATTTGGTGAAGTGTTTTGTTTTCCAACAAAAATTGTCGACAGTCGATGGTTAGGTCGTTTTTTTAGCAAGATGTTTGCTCGGCAAGAGGAATCGTCAATCCCTAATGGTGAATGGTTAGGTCGACCAATTCAACGAGGTATTTGGGTCGCCCAAGGGAAATTTCCTATGGTCAATGAGGAAAATAGGAGGGTGACATGTCATGCCATGTCACCATCCATGTGTCAGGCCACATCAGTCAGGTCGACACCTCAGGATGACATTTCATGCGACTTCAGCATCCATGTGTCAAGCCACGTCAGCATAGTTGCCACATCATCCAAGAGACGTTCGATGGTCGATGATCGGGTTGGCTGAATTGGTAAGGAGTTTCATATTCCAACGAAAAATTGTCAACAATCAATGGTTGATGGTTGGGTTGGTTGATTTAGCAATGTCTTGCAAATTAATTGTCAAAGGAGAGGGTTGATGGTCAATGGTCGGGTCGCCATTTTTGGAAAACTCTTGTGTGTGTCCAAAGGAAAACATCGATCGTCGATCACCAATAGAGTTCATATAAATGGTTGAAATTTCCTTAGATATTGAGATCATAAAAGTATTTTATAACAACAAAACAAACGATTTTCTATGAAATCTTCATATTTTTAAAGGTATAAAACTTGCAGGGCAATTTTCAGGCCGTAAATAGCGTTTTTAGAAGTTTGAATTTTCAAGAAAGTAAGATCCATATACACCACATACAATTTTTGCAACTTAAATAAAAGAACTTGAGGAGATCTTTCCAATGAGCTATTATGTTCGAAAAATAAATCTCGTATGAGAAAGTTACAGCTAAAATAGTAAGGGTATAAATTTCGGCGTCCGTTTACTTCCAGAGGGCATAACTCCTCGCTCAGAAGTCTATTTGAAGGATGGGAGAAATCTATGAAAATCTTATGAACCATAGAAGACATCCATGGATCCAAATTTAGAATCTGGGTATGTAAAATTGTGCAGGAAGAGAAAGAAAACACATGTAGCATACATGGATAAATGGGAAAACAATTTAAACTTCTTCAGACCATGACATTCAACTCAGAGCTCGGATTTTAGCAAACAAATAGTTGTTGGAAAGGTCTTGAGGAGGATAAAACATATATATGCCCAGATTTTTGAATTGGGTGCTAAAAGTTTATCAAAAAGTGATGAAGTAAATTCAGCAACAGCAAGTGAGTGCAAATTGCAGCAAGTGAATGTTGTAATTTTCGCTTAGAACTCAAAATGAGACATGAGTACAACCATTAGAGAAATGTTTCAGAGAATAATGTGTCTAAGGAATCACATTTTGAATTGGTGCATTTTTTTCTTCATAAATTAATATAAAGAATAACCTTTATTCTAATTAATGAAATGTTTTAAAGTAAGCATG
>JASDQU010263993.1:0-15448 GCA_032191745.1 Picea mariana | reverse complement strand
AGCCAAACTGCAAGGAATGGTATTTCCTTTTGAGAAAGTGAATTTGATTGTTAGTATGCACCATTCTGAAATTGTTGTGATGAAGTTGAAAAGGTGCGATAAAAATGTATGTGCTTGAGAACTAACAATTTGATTAGCTGAGGAATGATTGCAGGAAGAAGGAGTCTTGGATATGGCAATGTTGTAAGACCATAAGGAAGACCAATTTCTTGCTGAGCTAAAATGTTATGGGAAGGAAAGTCCCATAATTATGAATCTGGTTCCTGTGCGGAACAAATATGAAAACAAATTGTGGAATAGGAAATTTGTAGGTGACAGATTTGCAATAGAATTCTGAAAGTTAGAATTTATAATGATGTCTCACAAATATTGTGTACCTGTGATACAGGTGAGAAGAAAAGATTTGTCCTGAAAGGACAGATTAAAGCTATCACGGCTGAAAATGATGAACATGGCTATTGTTGAGCCATGGGAACCCCATGATAAGTCATGATCATCAGACATACATTGTGTTGAGGTAAAAAAAGCCGGAGGGATGCCTCGACAAAGCAAGTAGGAGGGACACCTCGACTTTAAGACTCGACAGAGATTCCAAAATTCTTCCTGTGTGAGAAAACCTTGGCAGGGCAAGATGGATTTCCCAAAGGATTGTATAGCAGTGAAGGGGGTGCCTGAGCCTGGGCCTGGAGGGTGAGTGACCGCAAGGAAGATGAAACCACGATAGCTCTTGTGAGCTATTGAATTGGAATCATGCACCAAATGGGTATGTCAAGTAAAGCGATGAGCTTGGATAACAAAACAACCATGTGGACACGGATCCACAAACTGCACAGATAAGTACTGTGCTAGATTATGAAATTTTCCTTTTGAATTTTGAACAACAGTAAGATGTTTTCGCACAAAATTATGATTAATGTGCTTGTTGTCCAAGAATTATTGAAGGCATGTGACGAAAACTAAGATCCTGAAAGAGGACCTGACTAAGGATGAAAGTCAAGACTTTTGAAGTGGTTGAATGAGAAAGGCATGACAATTGTTTTTGAGAAAGAACACCGAGGACGGTGTTCCTTTAAGGGGGAGGGAATTGTAACACCCTGTTTCCACCAATTTGTAATTAATCAAAAAAATAGGAATTACCATGCTAACGCATGAGGACAATGTAAATGTATTATTGTTTGAGTTGCCAATAACTGACTTTGGAGGTGAAGCCTTGAAAGTACTGGCCATGATATCACTAGGGGAGAGAAATCAATTAATGAGGCAAGGACCGGTGGTTGAACTACTAACCACCCCCATGAATGGGAGCATGGTCTAGCTACAGGAAGTCATCCTAAAGTACCACAAGGTTTGATAGACCAGGTGGACCTGAGCTTCCTTCTGACAGAAGGAAGGTGACAATTATACACACGGAGGCAACAAGAGAAGGAGACACCAGACACCAGACAAGGGCAGAATCTCACAAGGGAGAGGCGTGAAGCTCTCCAGCGAATCGCGAACAGAAGGTCATTAGCTTGATGTCAAAGAGCATCTGAGAAACCTCGACGAGGCCACAACCGAGTGAGAAGGCTCTGAGTTGCAGAAAACAGGACCCAAATAGAAGCTGAAATAGAGAGAGAACCCTTGAGATCTATGAGAATTCCCTGGTGATATCATGGATTGGCACAGGGGTGGCCAGAGTGCTAAGAATGAATGCCTCTGAGCCTATGGTTGGGTGGAAGGATGAACACCCACAGTCAATTGGTTGGTGGCAACCTGTAATCGATAAGCGATCTCATGCGCTGTGTAATTTAGCTGTAACTGTGTATGAATTGGTTATATTGTGCATGCTTTCAGGAATGTGAATGAATGCTTAATGGATATACTGTATCCCTTCTATTTCTTATTGGTTGTATAATTAGGCAAGTAAGGAATTATATGGTTCAGACATGACTTGTTCTCATAAATTCTTGAGTTTTGTAGTGTCTTAAGCTAGAGCCACGAACTGTGAGCTCGTCGACCTTAGGCATAGTTTCATATACGAAGGTTTACTCACCTAGTCATTTTGAGTCCCTTGGAGGATGGATATTGTTAAGCTCAGGAGAGGTAGTGTAGATATCCACAGGCTCTTTGTGAGGCAAACAGAACCCCAGAACCCCCTTGTTGAAGGAGCACAATAGTTGTGTTGAAGATCCCTCTAGGTGTTAAGTCCGGGAGAAAGAGCGCAAAGCTCTCAAGTCCTTCATAGTTGACGAAGCTCATGAAGGATAGCGAGTTTCAAATACCGAAAGAGAGTACCCTTTTGTCTACTATATGAATGAATGAGATCCTTTCAGGAGTATCCCAGGCCCATCATGACCAATGGATCTAGAGGAGGAGCACAGCCGTTAATGCCTCGATCCCTTCACCCTTCGCAAGTAGCGAAGAAATTAGGAATGTAGAACCCAGGATCCATGAGGAGTAACAACAACCCTTAGATTAGTTTCAAAGAAAGGATCTAGACCATTGAATCCACGCCCAGACACTCAAAGGAAAGCACATAAGAGATTTAGTCAGAGTCTTCAGATCTAGTGCCAAGAGCTGACAAGCGTCAGATCTACAAGAGTAGCGCAGACCTTAACATTGCGTGCCAAGGGATCATTTCAGCATTTCATTACCAGGGAAATGAGAGCGAAGACTCCCCTAGGATAGTGAAAGGGGTTCACTGATAAAATCCTGGCCATTGATCTGTGAAGGATCTAGGCCATTAGATCTAGTGAAAAGAACCGATAATCATCGGATCCAAGAGAAGGTGCGCTAGGTTTAACCCTTGTATAAGTAGGAGTGGGGATCTGCTAAAGTCTTGAGACCATCAAGACCGTCCATCTAAGGGGACATGTGGTGAATAGTCAGTGTTCATAGGAATCACCGAAAGCATTGAGACCGTCTATTCTGGAGGACAGGTGTTGGAGATCTAGACCCATCGGGGATTTGGGCACCGAGAAATTAGAGGGGAAGAATTCCCCAAAATCATGAAAGGAGATTTCCTGAAAGAATCAGGAGCGTTCATCTCAGAGGATGCGTGGCAGCGATCCAAAATTCATCAGGGATTTGGCACTGGGAGAACGAGAGTGAAGACCGAAGAAAACTCACGAAAGGAGATTTCGTGAAGGATCAGGACCATCCATCCAAGAGGATAGGTGGCGAGTGGTCGGTGTTTCGTGGATCAGGAGAACAGAGGAGAGAGTCTTTTGACTCCCTCATACGCAAAATCACGATCGGATCCAAACCGTTGATCAAGGGGAGGTTTGGACCGTTGATTTGGTTAATCGGAGAATCGAGGTTTGGGAGTTGGAGAACCTTGTAACCCGGAGTCAAGAGTTGTGAACTCCCGGGTCGCGAAGTCCCTAAATCGTTGGAATTTGGGACCCAATCCTTAGGGAAGGATCACATTGGTGCATAGAAGTGAGGACTAGAATGTGCTAGGGTCCAGGTGGAAACCAAATTTTCAGACTTCAGGGATTCTAGGGACGAGATCTTGAAGTTGGGTCGTGATTCCCCGAATCATGAAAGACGAAGTGCTAAGATGAGTGGCCCCAGGTCACAGGATTGGGCCACGTGGTGAAGGCTTAAAGGAGGATCCAAGGAGCTCATTAACCTTTTTCGTGGCTCTAAATTTTGGCATATCGAAGGACAGGAACTAGGGCACTTAGGCTTTTGGATCCCCGATATCACGAAATGTGATGAGTCCTTCGTGGGTTAGCCGGTGGTCAGAGGGTTGTGGTCACATGAATGAGAGCCAAGGAAGGAGCTAGACTCCATCCCAAAGTTCATCATTTCAGAGGAGAAGAGTTGGGGTGCTTTTCATTTAAATCCCTGAAGTTCCGATTTGTGAAAGACGTCCTTTGGGTGTAGGTCGGGCTCATAGTGTTGATGAACACATGGAGGTGAAGCCCGCGCTTGGTGCTTGAGTTGTACACGATGGGTTTTCAATGAAAGGACCGGTGGATTGGTTTAGTGAAGATTCCAATAGAAAGAGCTAGCCTGCGCTAGGACCTCATAGGAACTCGAGGATTCTGTCCCTCGAGAAAAAGGTGAAAATTTTATTTTCGACATAGTGGGTGTGTGACACTATCCCCTTTTGTGAGAAATTCTCCAGAATTTTCATCTTCCGAAGCTATTTCTTGGTTTTGGCATTGGCTCAGGGATCTGATACTTTCAGTCCATCTTGGTATTGGCTTTCAACACCCTGTTTTCTAGGGATTGATCTCATCTTTTGTTTGGAATTTTGATGTTTTTTTTCCTTACCTTCAAGTCATTCTTTGTCTTTGACGATTTAGAGTCGATTTGTCGTTTTCTTCTCATTTATCTAATTGAGTGAAAACTTTTGTAAGGAGATTCAAAGATCTTTTGCACTTTTCCTTTTGATCTTTGAGGTCATTCTCCCAAGCAATTGGTTTTTAGTGGTTTCTCTTTCTCCCTATCATCTCTTGGATTCTTATTCCCTTTTTATTGTCTTCCTCGAATGTTTGCATTTGAAGTAGCAAAATTGCAGGTCTTTTTGGGAATTTTAGGACATTGTGCATCTGAAATGATGAAAGTTTTCTCCTTCTCATAGCATAGGTTTCATCGAAATGAAAAGATTGCATATTCATCTCTTTGCATAACTTTTGATTCGGTCAAAACACCATATTGTCCACTCCATTTTCCTTGCGAGTAACAACATCCTTAAAAATCAAACGCTAAACTAAAAATTGATTAGAAATTTTTATATTTTATGGTAGCAAGCCTACATTAGATTAGTTGTAAGGCTTTGGAATAGGTGTGAAAGATAACTTTCAAAAGCTGCAAACAAATATAGGATCTTGTGTTAGGGAGCAGTGAAATCCACTTACTACATTTTGTCCTGGGAAGCCCTTCTCACACAAGGGTCAATCACGAGGTCGCATTGAGACTAGCAGAGTTACTCACCCTGCTTTGTTGGTCTTGGTGTAGAGATTGCATGTATTATGGGGGTCTCTTGAAGGTATACCCACAATGATCAGTGGAAGCCTTTCAAGTTGATTTCGCGCTAGATACCCTTCCCTTGCGCGTGGTTTGGACTGTCGATCGTTTCCCCAAGCATCATTGTTGTAGTTGGTAACCTTAGTGGCCTATCTCTTTAGGGTCTTTAAACAAGGTGACTGTGGATGAGAAAGTCTTCATGGTACCTGGAATCAACGTTGGCCAAACTCACTTGGGCTCCTTGGAGGGTATACCCACGATTATGTGTGGGAGCTTGCACCAGGGTGTAAGTCCGTTAAGCAGGTCATCAATGTAACTTTTCCAGTCGCTCAATCCCAGCCCCTTCTTACTTTGTTCCCACGATGTTAGATTTCATCACTAACTAGTGTGCTCATTGTGAAAAGGTTTTGTTTGCTTTCTTGCTTACTAGATTTTTAGAGTGTGTTGTTTGTTCTCCCTAGCAGAATCTAGGTTGGAGATTTATTTTTATGGCGTCAGTTCCCGAGATGACCAATGAGGGAACCCCTTTTCCAGAGGAACCCTTTGTTTTTCCTTCTTACGGAAAAAATGGTCCTCCTTACATTGCTACTTTAAGCATTCCAGGTCTCACAATTGGGTTACCGGTATGGTTGTTTTCCACTCTGGTGATCTCGAATGCAAGTGCTTAATATGTAAGCACACCGCCCACACATCAACCTCATGTCGACCTTTCTCCTTCTTCCTCAGTCAGGTCTCCTTCCATTTCTCCTTCTTTTCCTATTGAAAGCTTTGAAGCAAGTAACCAGGTTAATAAGAAGAAGAAGAAATGAAAAGAAAAGAAGAAGAACCAGAAGGGGAACAAGCCTCCAACTACATCAAATGTTGGATCTGAGCAACTAACTACTGTTAATATTACTAAGAGTGTTGGTGAGGTCAATAAGGTTAAAATGAAGAATCTGGAACCCAAATTCCCTTGCACTCTTTGTAAGGGTGACCATTTTCTGAGGGATTGCCCTGGTATTCCCAAAGTATTAGAATTTTGGTCCTCCACTTCATCGGCCCCTGTTGGTCATGCCGGTGATACTCCGTCGACTAATGACCTTAAGGTTGGTAAGAAGAAGACAACTGTCAAATTCCCTTGCATGTTATGTGAAGGTGATCATTACTCTCAACTTTTTCCTTGTATGGATGATGCTTCTTCTCTTTTGGAAAAACTTCAACTTCCAAAAGGTTATCGTAAGATCTCCCCCAACCCATCGTTTGTTGATGGACTGGTAAATCTGGTTCCATATCCGGTCAGTCCAGTTGATCAGGTGGTCATCCAGTTTCCTCCTCGATTAAACCACAAACCTAAGTAGCTGACCCAGTTCCGTCATCGATCAGCCCTACTTTTCATTAAAAGAGTGAAACCAAAGTGGTCGATCCGATCCCACCATCAGTCGATCCCACTCCTCCATTAAGGATTGCCAAAGTGGTTGCTCCAATTACTTCATTGATCAATCCCACTCTTCCTCTGAAGAGTGCCAACATGGTCGATCCGATCCCATCATCGGTCTATCCTACTCTCCCTATAAAGTTTAAACCCGATACTTCCGATGTTTTTTCTCGTTGATACAGAGTCAACCATGCTGGGGGGCATTCCTCTTTCTCCTGTGGAACCTCATCCAAGTAATGAGGCCATCCTTTTTGATTGGGGTGCGCTAACTGGACCTCATCTTCCCTCTCACATTCCTTTCCAGAGTATAGTACAAGTTTGTGGTCGGAACGTTCCTCAAACACTGATAGATGAAGGTGTGTATTTTAGTATTTTATCCTCTTTTGCTTGGCACGATTTGGGTTGTCCTCAGCTTGCGTCGGTTACACAGAATCTGTTGGCTTTCAACATAAGAATGAGTCAACCTTTAGGGATCCTTCCTTCGTTTCCTGTAACTTTGGGAAGGAAAACTCTCTATATTGATGTCATGGTAGTCCGAGACCCCTTGGATTTCGCTTTACTCCTTGGGCGGGATTATGTCTATGCCATGAAAGCTATTGTGTCCACTCTTTTTCGTGTGATGTATTTCCCTCGCGATGGAAGGATTGTGACTATTGATCAACTTTCATTCATCGGTCATGACTGTATTACCTCCCTAAATGGTTCTTATATGCAGACAGTATTGCCCCCGCCACATGTTAATTATGTGGTGTTGTCTCCCATGACTTCAACTTCTGATGACTTAGATTCGGTAGTTGACATGGTGATCTCTTCGGTAAGATTATTGGAGCCTGATCTCCTTTCCCCTGTTGCAACCCTCGACATATGTTCCTTCCAGAGCATTGTTCTTCCATCCAGTGAAGATCTCTTGGAAGCCATGACCGAGTTTTGTCCATTGAAATGGTGTCCTTCCAGAGAATTATCCTCTTGGAAGCCATGATCAAGAAGAGACTACGAGCATAATTTCTCTTCTCTATGGCAAGCTCATTAAAAAATGAAACAAATGCTACAAGCATAATTTCACTTCTCTGTGGCAAGCTTGTTAAAAAATGAAACAGATGCTACAAGCATAATTTCACTTCTCTGTGGCAAGCTCGTTAAAAAATGAATAAGATGTTACGAGCATAGTTTCGCTTCTCTGTGGAAAGCTCGTTAAAAAATGAAACAAAGGCCTTGAGCATAGTTTTTCTTTTTGTGGAAAGCTCGTTAAAAAATGAAACAGAAATCTAGGGATTGAACCCAGAGCCCTGAGCATAGTTTTTTTCCTGTGTCAAGCTAGTTAAAAAATGAAACAATCACCTCTTTTGAACCTTCTTTTCATCCACCCTTCTCCTTTTTCTCATCTAGTAGAGAAATTGGTGACAACCTGAAAGTTGGTGAATGAATTGAAGCTTGGAGGGCATGTCTCCAGCCTTTGATGATCATTCTGGAGCTAAGCCACTAGCTTTCAAGCTGGGGGCATACCGAGCTTAGTCTTTGTTCTTTCTCATGCTCGTCAATACATGAGAATGCATTCGAGTAAACTTCTATCTCTTTTTCGGACCTATGTGGATAAACGGAAAAGGAACCCCCTGGAGTCGTCTTTAAGCTCTTTTTAGACTCTCTAAACGTGAAAATATTGTCGAGTGATCTTTCTTCCTTTCCCACTCATTAAAAGGTTTGAAAGGGCTTCTTTCGAGTGATAATTACGAAAAAGGACAACATTGGAGTCATCTTTAAGTTGTTTTTAGAATCTCTAAACATGAAAAATCACTGAGTTTACCTTCTCTGGACTCGTTAATCAATCATACATTGAAGGGTCTGTTGTTCCAAAGTCTATACTTAAGGCTTAGAAGTATAGTGTCTAGGCATCCGAAAGTGGGTAAAAGGTAGAGAAGAGAGAAACGTCAACCTTCAACAAGGGAAACTAGGGAAGATTTCTACATTGGCGTTGTCTAGCTTCCAACTGTTCCTGGATGGTTATATCTTGTTCAATCGCTGCCCATGAATGTTCGAGTTCAACCCGGGAAGTAGTTGTTTTAAGAATGGTATCGAAAAGGTTCAAGGCAATGTGCGTTTGATTTGATAATCCGGGTTCGATATTGGGTTGTGTTGGTACAGGGATAGTCATGGAGGAACAGTAAAATAAGAAAACCTCAAAAGAAAAATTTAAGTGCTGTCTCAATTCGGTCGTATAAAAGAGAGTTTACGGTTTCAGGAATAAAAATGGGGTGCAAATCAAAGGCTCTTTCCCGTAACTGAGTTATATTTTAATAAAATGTATGAGGTGGGAGAAAACATTTAGTTGTCTATCGAGTAAGGCTCCTATCAAGGGAGAATCTCACGTATAAACAAAAGAAGAAAGATGTAAGGAAATAACCTGATGAAGTATAAAATATATATAAAATTCTGAAAGTGTTGACTGGTCTTACACCTGCTAATAGCCAGTACAGAGGAAAAACAGTAAACAATATAGAAAATCAAAATTCATTCGCTATAGTCATGATCGTACTAAATTATAACGAAGCATTCATCAGTGATGAATATGAAATGAAACAAAATATGAGATACAAGAAAACAAACTCATAACACAGTCGTGATAGAATTGAGAATCTTCAGATTTGCTTTGTATTAACTCTCAAAATGTAAAAACTCTGTTATAATCAACACAAAAAGGTCCAGCCCTCTTTCTTTCTTTCTATGGTATATTTATACAGTTTTACAATAAGATGGAATCTCAATCATTGCAAAATTTTCAGTTATGATCGAGAGGAGAGAAATCGCTCCATTTCTTCTTCTCTGTCTTCACTTGGTGCCAGAGGTTTGTCCTCATGTGTGCTCAGTACAGGTGACACATCTTTCAACCAGCCGAGATATCATCCTTGACGATTCTACTTGACAGCTGGCTTCAAAAGAGTAACAATCTTGGGTTAATTATGGCAGCCTGTCTTCCATCTGTCTGTCTATGATGTCAATAGCACATAATTGTCCGCTTGGTTTAATCATACATTTGTCTATTTGGAGTATGTCTGCCATAGTCACTTGTGAGATCTCAGCTGAATCTCTTTCCTCTCTTTCACTTAGATCAAGTGAGATTTTTGGCATATTCAGTTGAACCAATGCCTCGACATTACCTCTGCTATCAATGCCTAGCAGACTACCATCTATAGAGCTAAAAGCATCCTTTAAGGATTTCGTTACTCTCTTGGCTTACAGCTTGCCTTCTGAGATGTTGTGCTCCCATTCTTTCAATAAAATGTTTCCTCTAGTCTTCTCTGAAATGATGAACCTGGGAGTACTTCCCAGATCCCTGTTGTTTGTGGCTATCACAACCTCTTGGAAGGCGACCCATGCTGCTCCAGCTTCCCTTTATCTAGCAGTTAGATTCTCCAACACTTGATTAACCATCAAACAGTTGTCCCGAATCACTTCCACCTTGGCGAGCAAATTTCATTGGGCCGTAGAGACTCTGCTTAGAATCTCCATCGCCTTGGATTGGAACATCCCAATATTTATCACTTTTCTTTCGGCGATTTCCACCCTAGCCTGCAGCTGTTTGATCAAATCTTTTTGCTGGCTCGCTTGCATCTAACCATCCCGAACCACCAGTTGTGCTTGTTCGAGCCTAGTCTTGAGCAGCTCTATCTCATTTTTATCGGTCGACCTAGCCTGCTCTATTCCTACACTTGCCTGGTCTTTGGCAGCCTCTGTTGTTGTGGCTAGTCTGGCTTCCAGGGTCTTGATGAGGTGATTCTTTCGTTTTAGATGGTTTTTTAAGACCCCGACTAAAAATTGGTTCATCGTGGCGTATGCTCCTAATGTCCCTGCTATTTCAGTCGTGAATTGTTCATTCCTCTTGTCTTTCCCATCAGTTATAACTTTGTATTTCTTGGTTGTTGACTCTCCTTCCTGATAGAATTCCCTCTTTACCACTACATTTCTCTTCTTATCGAAGAAGAACTCATTCGGAGGGAGCTCTTCCACCCTTATAGGCCTAAACTCTTCATGGAAAATCCATCCTGCGTCAATATTTCCCTGAGTTGACTGCAAGGGAGTAACTGATGTGATAGGCTCTCCAATTTGTTTCACTGATTATCCCGGAGTAGTAGCCAAACTTTGCTTCTTCGGCGGGTTGGGAGTCTTTATCTCTACTTTCAGACTCTTAGTTTTCTCTCCTTCATCCTGGTGTTTTTCTTGACTGGGAGTCGCATCCTTGGAGCCTTCGGCATTTTTTTGTTTCACCTCCGCTGCACTCGAATTCTCACCCCGCAACACTGTGGGAAGACAACTGTGTCGATGTTCTTGGAATTTCAGAACATCGGCTCTCTCCTCAGGTGCCAATGTTTGTATCCAAGCTAAAATCTCGGCATAATATCATGCACCCCGGAAAATGTCATCCGAGGGCGAATTCTCATGCTCGAATCTCTTGAACCCGTAATTGGCTAAATGATTACTCACGACCCTTTGCGGATCGTGCTTCTTGTATTCAATAAGGACCAAATTTAGGTCTTCCAGGGATGCTGCCTCAGCTTTAGTATGCCCGAAATCTAATAAAGAATATGAGTTCAAATGAATAGGAAAATGTGGCCATACCTTCTTCGAGTATCCCTTCAACTCCTTGCTAATGCCACCGATTACTATTTGTCTAGCAACCTCACGACAAGCCAGATTGTTAGGAATGAATAATGGTAATGCATGCGGGGGAATAGAAGCCCTGAAAACTCTGAGATATGAGAATTCAGCTTCTACATACCAGTCAGCTATTCTTCTCAAATTCGTCACTATACTATCTGAGATCCTGGGTGGCGGGTGGCCGAAAATAGTGACATGCAGCGGTACCATCACCCAGTTGAAGATTTCGTATACAAAATATGTTGCTTTGTTTTCCCACAATTTCACATGATAGACATGGATAGGCTCATCCTCTTTCGGAGTCCAACTCCAGCTCATTAAGGGAAATGGTGTTAAAAAACACACGGCGTCCATAATATATGCAGACATGAAAAATGAAGAAGTCTTTCCACTCTCTTTCTGTGCTCGATACTCTGTGACCCGACTGGTCAAGCTATCGGACAGCATTTTCACCCAATCGAAGGAACAGCCTTCGGTGACTCGAAATATTAGAGGCACCCATGGAAGAAAGAAATGTGCGGTGTCCTCTCTCCCATATAATCTGCATGTCATCATAGCTACATACTTGTACTATGGTTCTAAGGAAGCTATTGAATATATACCATGACTGTCTGTCCTGAACTTCGCAGAGTGCGAAACCCAATCTTTTATTAAGCTAGACATGGTTTTATGATACTGCACACATTCCTTCTGTTTGAACTCATCCAAGAATTCGGCACCATATGTAAAGTCGGACGTTGTGGGAAACTTATACATGGCTTGTAGATAGTCAGGCCTGAAATTCCCGATGGTGACCTTCTGCTCATTCATGATGGTTCTGGTTGGTATGTACACATGGTCTAATGCCCATCAAACCATATCATAATATGGCAGTAGTCGTGGCCTGGCTGCTACTTTTTGCATTCCGGATTGAATGACGATCTTATACTTGGTGGTTATATCATCTTTTTCATTATCGCTGGAATCATCGGAATAATCCACCAATTCAGCCTGTAGAACATCGGAAATGAAAGACCAGTTCGGGACAGAGTTGACACTTTGAGGTGAAGTATCAGCAATGTTGTCTGAACCTTGTCCCGAAACCTCAACACTGGCCTTGGACGCTTTTCGCGGGGCCATGCCTGGAGATCCTGCTTTAGCTCTTCTGCGATAAAAATACGTATACATACAGAAGTTAGCTCGCTGAGAAAGTGTGCTCTGCGTAATATAAAAATGCATTTCTTATAATGAACCACGGATCTATATATATTCGAAAACTCGGTACTTTTTAGAACAGATCTGTCAAATCATGTTTAGGAATAAATTTAGCAATAAAAACACAATCTTTATTCGTTGATTTTCCTTATTTCATAATTAATGCCATAAATTTTGGCGGTTAGAAATGTCAGTTGGCGTATGGAAGAAATAAGGCTACCTCGTAAATCGTGCAAGCATCAAAACATGGGATATATTGATTTAGCGTAATTAATCCAGTTTTACCAACGTTAATTAATCTTTCGATACTCGTTATATTGGGGATTTTGCTTTAACACTTTGAACCTATAACCCCCAAGATTGCGATGATCGATTTTGGTTAATAAAAACGCAATCATGATTAGGAGCTTAATTAATTTCGTAATTATTATATTCGCCATATCGCGACTTGGAGCTTCGAAGATAAGTTTCCAGGAAGTTTGCATGCCGAGCTACGAAACCGTGAGATCGCGATAATACGACTTAATTAAAAGGGAAGATAAACTTGGATTAAGTGATTTATTAATTACGTTCATATCCTTATCGTGATTTCGCGAGTCGGGGCTTAGACAGTGTAACTTTTTAAAAAGAAAATGTCGGGTGGTGAATTGTCGACAGAACTTACCATGGTTTACCTTTTACTTTTACTTTGACACAGGTTGCTAACATACGGACCTCGCGGTTTTGGCTATCGGGGATATGATAATGAGAATTTTGGATTTAGTGAACGCCGAGGTGAGAAAACCCGAGGATGTTCAATCATGATTTAGGAAACCTTTACTCTCACTACTAACCAGAGGTAAAATTTTAAAGCGATTTCGTTGTTTTGTTGCTCGAGACTTGTGAACTACGTGATCTATAGCATCCGACATGCGAAATCCCGAGGTAGAACAAAAGGGGGAAAAAAAATTTGCCGAAAAGTAGAACCCACCTCGAGAGTACAAAAATTATCGCTACTGCTTGATAAGTCTTCAGAAATTTTCAAACCACAGACAGAAAATACGAAAACCACCTTTCGATTTCGAGCATTAAGACATGGAATTTGAGACGGGCTAGAAAAAACAAAGGCGGCTCCAACAGGGCCCATACGGGATCGAACCCTTACTTCTTCCGATTCATTAAAAAGGAAGAGGAACTTGCCGAAGGTGAGTTATATCGAGCATGTGTTACCCTCCTCAAGCTCATTAAATCAAAAAGAGGTACTCATCTATCTAGATGGGGGGGGAATTGAAAGAAGTAAGCCAAGCAGTTTTTTAAAACACTACTAGTAACTCTTACGGTCGCCCTTAAACACGGCATTTTATCTTTTCACACATTTCAATTCGTTGAACCTCTACACTGAACCAATCCTCTCAGTTTCTTTACTCCTTTGGGTCACCTAAAGAAAGTCATAATATCCACTGCATCATCGTGTTTTGGTCTATGTCACGTTTCTGTTTTTGTGCCTCGGTGTTCAAGGGAAGTATCTTCCTCGAGAGTCAACCATCAAAAATCCCTGTTTCAAAACCCCTTGTCAGCCCGTGTTCTTTTGATCCACCAATTACATCTTTCTGTTTGTTTCGTGTCGTTGATGGGGGATACATCAAGGCCCTCCTTCGACGAGTCTATTCCTATCGACTTCAGCAAATTATCTAGGAACTAGACTTAGAAACCAGTTAGTACCTTGGGACCTACATGCCTCAATGGCATAATTCCTTGTGTCCGATAGTGGGTTTACATCATTGACCTCCGATCGGATGATTCCACCGATGTTCAACTTCAGCTCATCCATTCACATTTTCAAAATGTACTAGAGTACCTTGGGAATCATTGACATCAATGGTGATCTCCCTCGCACTTGTTAACAGTTTACCTCATTGACCGGTAATCAAGTGGTTTCTACCATGTTCAATGTCAAGACATATATTCACATGGTTAGATTTGTACTACATCGGGATTGGTAATAAGACCTTGGGTTGAGTCATCACTTTGATATATACTTTGCCCAAGTTGCGACGGAGTTTTTTTTAACTATGACACATATACTGTTACATAGATCCACTTTGTATTGGTCATGGCTATGTCTTGTCATCTCGTAGATTCACTGTGTATTCTTCATGGCTACGATCAGTTCATGTCATGGGAATATAGATCCACATTGTATCATTGGTGGTTATACCCTTTTTATCAATATAATTATGGATCCGCAGTGTATTTTATGGCGGCCTTACCTAAAAAGTCTTTATCACCCAAGCATAGGTATGCCTGCCTTGGGTTTGAAACACATCATAATATTTGTTTGATGGTTCTGTGCAGCTTCTACCAGGTTCTCCGCATCCATACCCTTGCTCGAAAAAAGTCTACAAAGTACTTCAGTCATCATGTTAAGAACCCAATACTGAATACAAAATCACCACAACAGATATAGAAGAGCAATATAGAAAATCACAACTTTATTATATCAAACTCTTGAGGTAGGGCAACACCATACAATGGATCCTGTTATGGAAGGGATCAACTCCTGTTCACTTGCCTCTTCGAGGGGGCATCCTCCTACTGAGCTTCAGCTCCAAACACAATACTTCTTTTCCTGTCTCATTACATTGCTTGAACCCCTTTATATAGTGCTACCATCACCTAAGAACATTCTAGAGGAGGAATCTTCTAGAAGTAGAACCTTCTAAGAAGTCCTCTGAAAGAAAAATTAAGATACTCAGGTCAGATAATGGAGGAGAATATACCTAAAAAGAGTTTTTGAACTTCTGCAGAGATGTTGGGATCAAGAGGGAACTCACTACTTCCTATAATCCTCAACAAAACGGTGTAGTTGAAAGGAAGAACAGAACAATTATGGAAGTTGTAAAGACCATGATTCATGATCAAGATCTTCCTATGTGCTTATGGGCAAAAGCAGCAATGGTAGTTGTTTATGTGCAGAACAGATTATCCCATAGTGCACTTGGGTTCAAGACCCTGGAAGAGATGTTCACCGAAAAGAAGCCAAAGGTAAGCCATCTCAAAATATTTGGTTGTCCAGTGTTTATTCATATACCAAAAGAGAAAAGAAACAAGTTGGAACCCTCTGGAAAGAAGGGAATATTTGTGGGATACTGTGAGGTCTCCAAGGCCTTTAGAATCTACATACCTGGTCACCGCCATGTTGAAATCAGCAGGGATGTGACCTTTGATGAAGAAGCGGCACTTAAGAAATTA